>OZ001264.1:6712186-6862186 GCA_963924015.1 Macrophya annulata
ATAGACACCCTCTAATTGCTGTTCTACTTTGCATACTTTATGAATATTGATAAATTTGAGATCGTTACAAACTGGTATTCATTATTCACTCACAAAGTTAAGAGCTGACATGGCACGATACACTTCGTTCATGATATCGTTTGGTTTTGACTGAGATCTGATACCGAGATGCCATTTAGCCCGCTTAACAGGTGTGCCGCGGTTTGGACCGGTCTGGATTTGTACCGGAATACCGCTTTGGGAATTCTTTGTTTCTCGCAGAGCTGGAAAAGAGTAAGTGATTAACAATTTGAAGGTTCATAAAACGTAGGGAATATGCTTTGGCTTCGAATCAATTTTAACTGAAATACAAACTGTTAAATTTTGAAGAGAAAGCAGATTTTTTTTTCATCATATGATAAATTTTTCTAGGTAACAGTGACGTCTGAATAATTTTTCTCCGAACTTATAAACTCTATAGACTACTTACGAGCAATTCTCTCTGGATGAGGTCGCAGCGGACTATTATTTGAGTCACTTGGACTGAAGGCAACTGGCGGTGGACTGGAAGCGACATAAAAGTCTTTGTATTCTGCTTTAGCAGCTTCATCGGCAATCCTTTTATTGTCAATTATTAAGTGATAAGCTATGGCCAGTTGATCATGAGGATCGCAGCTCAGCAGAGCAGAATGTACTTCTGTTTCTTTTACATTAAACTTCTCGCAAACCTCGTTCACAGCCCCTATGTCAATCACCGAAGAGTCTTGTTCTACAGGCGATGGGAAGAGATAAGTGGGCAATTCCTTTTGGAACCACTCGTGTTTTCTGTTTTATAAACAAGATAAACGAATAAAAAAGTCAGACATTGTTTAGTATGTAATTGTTGAACTATAATTGCGTGTAAATGTAATATTGTGTTTCACTTGAGTACTTTATAAGGTTTTTCAGAGAAAAAGATCGCTTTGGATCCTGAGAAGATAAGTTTATGGGAAAATTGAAAGAAAATTGACAAATTAAAGAAATACAATCACCAAAATAATTTTACATAAATCCGCAGCTTCCTATGGTCAATATTTATATCTATTACAATAATCAGTTTAACGGAGTGTTTCCTCAACTATATAACGTGAAAAGTTAAATAAATAGTCAAGTGCAAATAACATACTTGATATCTTCTATCGTAGCCCTTTTCATTGGGTCGACTTGTAGCATATGACATAGAAGACTCACCACAGTTTTGTTTAAATATTCCGGAATAGGAAAAATACCGGCTATAAAGAGGAAGAAATTAATGATCAAAAATCGCTTCTGTATCTTAAAATTGGATAAGCAAATTCCAAATAAAAAAAAAAAATTGAAAAAACGGAAGCACAGAAAATTAAAACAAGTTTGAACAACGATAAGAATCAGAGAACTGGTCATCAACACAAGGTACACATATACTCACTTTTTATTTTTCTGAACAAAGTTGGCACGTGCTCATCGTCAAAAGGTAAAGTGCCGCACAGAAGAGCGTAGAGAATTACTCCGCAGGACCAAATATCAACTTCTGGACCGGCGTATAATTTTCCTGATATAACTTCCGGCGCCGCATAGTTCGGTGAACCACATGAAGTTCTTAGAAATTCTCCGTCCGTCATCATGTTGGACAAGCCTGCACAGTTTTTACAATTAAGTGATTTTCCTACTTTGTAGTAAATTTTTTCAGAGGACTGGTATGTGTATGAATTGTTCTTCAATCAACCACTTTTATTATAGTAATTTGCTAATCTTTTGAAATACAATCAGTAAAAGTTAGGAGCTGTAGGTCGCAGGGTCCAATGCAGTCAAAGCAAAAGCAGTAGATGCAAGGATTTGGATCAACGGCTGCTTCGATTTTACATCCTTGGGTTTCGAATTGTTTAGAAAACAAAGCTCTGTCCAGTAAGCGGATGACTTGTTGATACTGCAAACGTGACTTGAGTAATGGAATTCTTTTTTTTACTCCCAAATTTTCAAGTTCTGAAAATTTGGCGATTTTTATTACTGTTTGTCAATTTTCTGGAACAAAAATCAATGCATCAGAAGGTTGTCTGTTCGTCGGATAGAACTTTGTTTTGTGAACAATTGGAGACCCGAAGATGTAGCCGTTGATCCAAATCTTTGCCTTGAGTACTTTTACCTTGACTGCATCTACCTCGGAGACTTACGGAGCTCAATTCAAAATTTCACTATGAGGCTGATTTCAATCCAAAAAATTCTAAACTATGTCAAAATATCAGATATGTGTACTACTACATGGAGAAAAATCGAGGATATCAAACCGTTGAATCTGCTCATGATTCCATTCCAAACTCAAATTTGTTTTATCGATTTTACGGCCTGGAAGTGTAATTTTCAATAAGTATCCTTCGAATGAAAATTCTATGATGATTTAAAAAACTTATTGAAAATTAGAATTTTAGGCTATAAAATCGATAAAGAGAATTTTAGTTTGGAGTGGAATCATGAGCAGATTCAACGGCATGATATCCTCGATTCTTCTTCATAAAGGAGTACACATATCTAATACTTTCACATAGTTCAGAATTTTTTGAATTAAATTTAGCCTCACAGTGAAGTTTTGAATTGAGATCCGTAGAAATGACAATGTATGTTTTACATGGGAAACTTTAAGACCTTACTGGCACAGGTTAGCTTCATTTTAAAAACCTCGCTGTGGGGCTTACTCCTCAAGATGGTATTTAACATCCACCCTAATATACATATTGGGGTGATCCAAATAAATCGAATAATTTTTGTTTTTCCAAAAGTTCTTATCAAAAACTTGTTCATGATCAAATAACGAGCCTCAAGAAAACTCACTTCTGAATATTGATATTTAGAGATTACTCGTCGCTATTTTTTATTTTCCATTTAAAATACATGGGAAATGTTCTGGTGGCACTTTTTGATTCTTATATATCAAGAACTAATCTACTTAAAAAGATTCTGCATAGATACTTTTGTTCAAAGTTAAACGCTCTATACAAAAGGTCTCTTGGCCTTTTCCAATGAAACTAACTGTTCCCAAGTCATTCATGGTTATTAACCAAGTTATTCGAACTTTACACTTAAACATCTTGGAAACCCTTAACTTCAGGGGGTTTGGCCCATGAAGACTTTTAATCAGTATAGTTAGAATTTGACCGAAATCGATTTATAATACCGATATGGATAGATATGGGGTCCTTTGGCAGTTCAATCAATCAGAGTTAATTATAAGTGGTTATACTGATAAATTCATGTGAAATATTTCTATTTTTTTTGTTTACCAAAATCCGCGATCTTGACATGGAGATTATGATCTAGCAGTAAATTTTCAGGCTTTAAGTCTCGGTGTACAATCATATGACGGTGGCAGTAGTCGACACCTGATATTATTTGCTGGAAAAATCTGCGGGCTTCATACTCCTTCAATTTCCCATGTTTTACTATGTAGTCGAACAATTCTCCTCCTGATACATACTCCATTATCATAAAGATGTCCGTTGGAGTACTTATTACTTGATATCTGTATTAAATTATAGAAATCCGACTTTGTAGATTGATGCATTAGTTGAATGTTATTTTTGTTTTATCCTTCTATTTGTTCGATAAATTTGAAATTGAAACCCGTTGGTATTTGATTGCCAAAATTTATATAATAGATCCAGAATTTTGTCAAGCGGCTAAAAAATGAAGGCATAAACACGAAAGCTCAATTTTTTAATAAAAAATCAACAGTCAACTTGCAGTTTAATAATATGAGGATGCCGGAACAGTTTGAGATTTTGAATCTCTCTCCGTATCTTTCCAACCACATCAAGACTCTTTATTTTCTGTCGGTTCAATATCTTCACTGCTACCTTGAGTTTGGTAAGTGCATGTTCTCCGACTGAAAGATAGAAACCCAATTTTTTTACATCACTGTGCACAACTCAGCACACCCAATATCTGCTGTTCTTAAATATTGCTTTAAATAGAATCCATGAATAGATAAAAACATTCTGAAAAGGTTACATACGACCCAAGTTTTTGGGGCAGAAAAATTTCAAACAAATACAAAATCCCTTTCTTCAAGCATAGAAATGTGACGTAGTATATTATGAATAGCTTTATGAGCATTATTAAATGAATTGACAATGAATTGTTACAGAAGTCAGTGGGATGAACCAGTCTAAAAATCTGGTTTATACTGGAATATGAAACCTGACGAAATATTGTGATATTTTTTAAAGATTTTAATGAATGCTTCAATCAAGAAATGACTAGGCTAAAACCATTGAAATATCTCAAGTTCCCATAAAATTCCTGAGATTTTATAAAAAAATCTCTGCAAAAATTTAAACAAAATCTTTAAAAAGTATTGGACAAGTTTTGTTACTTAGTTTTAATGACCTTCTTACTTTTCACTTTGCCAAATGTTCCGACGCCCAGAGTTTGCCCAAGAGTGTAGTGGCCTATTTTGACAATGGGCTGAGGCTGGCCGGACTGAATTTTATCAGTCATTTTGAAATCCCCTGTACGATATTATCGGATTATTAATTGGCTACAAAGCATGTGGTAAAGGAGCATAAATATCTATACTCGGTTGTTGGAATGAACAAAATGGAACTTGTTTTTCTCAGTGCGTTTCATTGTCGAGCATTAATTTAGTCAGAATAATTGAAATGAAACTTTCCGCTGTTTGATAGTCAATTATTTTTTGTCTAATCAGATGATAATACAAGTTTTGTTATCTTCAAACTCGATGTAACTCCTTGTCTAATGACAATACATTAAATAAAGTAGATGTTAAATATTACCTGTTAATTGTTAGACATGCGATGTGAAGTATGACCTCAGTTCAAGCCTCAAGGAAACATGTTTTAATAGTAAATAATGTAAATACGTGATGATAGGAGCGTATATTATCACCTAACATTATTTACCATGGTTGTAAAATGTAACCAAGGTGAGTTGCGCCGTATAATATATGTGACGTCAGAAGTACTCGACCCTCATTGGTCGGCCTCTACAAAATGGCGACCCACCGATTGAACTTAGTGAGTAAAGAACAACTGAAATCGGGCGTAGATCGGTTCATTCAATGTAACTCAGCCAGTAAAACAGAACTAAGATCTGCTCACTCCGAGCATTGGCTGAAGAATTTTAAGACGGCTCATCGTGGGCATTTTCGTGATCCGGGGAAGTGGGCTTGGGGACGAAACACTGTCTGAGTTTACCGACCGAAATAACATTGCAGTACATATTTAAGGACGGTTTACAATGTCCGCAACCGTAACCGTAATGGCTTCAGTAAACGTTCCAGTTTCCCTAACAATTCTGGGCTCGTCTACAATCCCCGTACGGTACAACCTTACTATTCGTTGTATCTACAGCAAATACCGTTCATTATATCGTACCGTTCAATCTGATTGACTGTCCGTAGAAACGCTTTAGTACGAAGTTAAGGACGGTTTACAATGTCCGCAACCGTAACCGTAATCGCTTCAGTACACGTTCCAGTTTCCCTAAAGGACGGTTTACAATGTCCGTAACCGTAACCATAACCGCTTCAGTAGAAAGTTGAAGGATAGGGAATCTGTGCTATTGTTTACAACGTCAACTGCTGACGCTTTCGTAGAATCCGTTTCAGTAGAGTCTAGCCAAATTTTAACTTCGTACTGAAGCGTTTTACGGACAGCCAATCAGATGGAACGGTACGGAATAATGAAGGGTATTTTGCTGTAGATACCACCAATAGCAAGGTTGTACCGTACGGAGATTGTAGACGAGCCCAGAATTTTTAAGGAAACTGAAATGTTCACTGAAGCGGTTACGGTTACGGATACGGATACGGACATTGTAAACCGTCCTTTAGGGAAACTACTGTTACGGTTGTGGACATTGTAAACGTCCTTTATGCTATTCGATGACGTCCGGTGAGGCCGAGGCTGGATTTTCACGGAAGCAAATTACTGCGACAGCAAAATACTGCCGCAGCGCTACGCTGCCGCAGTGAAAAACTGCCCGTGAAAATGCGCCCGCAGCGGCAGCAATACGCTGCACGTCATGCGTGTACAAGCGCGCGTAATTGATCATGAGTTGATCACCGATTCAACTTACGCGCGCTTGACGTGCAGTGTTTTGCTGCCGCAGCGGGTGCGGGTGCATTTTCAGGGGCAATTCTTGGGTGCGGGTGCATTTTCACGGACAATGCCGCAACATAGCGCTGCGGCAGTATTTTGCTGTCGCAGTAATTTGCTTCCGTGAAAATCCAGCCTGAATTGGCAACTTCAAGATAAAATGTTTGACTTTTAATTTGCGCGGCAATATTTCAAAAGTAATCAGCAGCCTAGCAATAGGGTAAAGATCAATGTTTTCAAAGTGCAAAAAAATAAATATTAACAATATCACCATACGTATCTATGTATACTAATATCAATGAGCTCGATACCTTATATACTGTTATCCGAGTAAATTGAAAAACAGTAAAGAGCGATAATTATAGTTACTAGAGTAACAGAATGAGAGATAGATAGGTTACAACAATACGTCTAAATGGAGTAAAAGCCAGAACAAATGATCTAAGAAATAATGTAACAATTATTATTTTATCAAATAAAGAGAAAAAAAAAACAACACTAATGTCTGGGATTATTTTGCCTACCGATACCTTGTTGGACTTTAACCTACAATCAAAAAGGTCAGGTTAGGTTAGATGACACACCAAATTCCAATCAACTCCACCTAAAACAAAAATTTATTGAAAAACTTTTCGTTTATCCGAAACTACCAGCCGTTATAAAATGTCCGAAAACGTTAGCCCGATTAAATATTTCCTCTGCGGAGGTTTCGGAGGAGTCTGTACTGTCATAGCTGGTCATCCCCTGGACACGATAAAAGTAAGGTTATTGTTATGCGTTTGAAAAATTGCTTACGTAAATTCCGACTGCAACAGAAAACAAAAGAACTACAAGGCGAAAAAAAAATGGGCTACTTAGCATTTGCTTGGATTAAAATCAATTTTCTCTTTATTTTTTAATGATTTATTTCTTCATTTTCATTTATTCAAATGAGAGAAAGACAGTCAATTGTAGAATTTTATATCAACAATGATTAGAATAACTATGAGACAATTTATACATATAGGTACGACTTCAGACTATGCCAAAGAGTTTGCCAAATGAATTGCCGCTTTACTCAGGGACATGGGACTGCGCTAAGAAAACTGTTTCTAAAGAAGGATTCCGAGGCCTCTATAAGGGTATCATTTGTCTCTCATTCAATATCGATATTGTTACACATTGTTGTAGAACTAAGAACAAACCACCACTTATAAAACAATGTTACATCTTCAACAGTTAAAGCTCCAATTAATCCATACATCTTGATGGAAATATTTCTCTGAAAGAATTAACTTCACATAATTCTACTGAAGTGTATAATATCTGGGCATTCTCTGAAAAGTTTCGCTTATTTCCAGATTTCAGAACAAAACTTGAGTCAATATTTTACAGAATTTCATGAGATCATTGTGGTGAAGTATTGTAGTAGTCTCTTTCCTCCTATTTTCTGCTTAATCCCTAAAAACCTTTTTTCGAGATTAATTACTAGGCAGCTAGTACGCTATGAAATCAGGAATGCAAAAAACTTGCAATTTCGCTTTTAGTACCCAAATGTACTGCACTTTGTCTTAACTCTCTTCTTCTACTTCCTCTGCCTGGACGATCCCCATCAATATGTTTATTTAATTGGATCAAGCAAGACCTCTAGGCTAGATTGTAGCCTTTAAACCAGGTTAATCCTGATGGAAATATTTCTATGAAGAAATTAAATTCACATAATTCTACTAGGATGTATAATATCTGGGAGTTCTCTGAAAATTTTCACTTATTTCCAAATTTCAGAATAGAAAATTTGAGACAATATTTTACAGAATCTTATCAGATCAATGTGATGAAGTATTCTAGTAGCCTCTTTACTCCTATCCTCTGAAAATCATGAAAACCTTTTTTCGAAATAAATTGTCGACCAGGCAGTGCTCTTTGAAATGAATCCAAAAATTTGCAATTTCTCTTTTATTATCCAGATGTACAGTACTTTGTCTTAACTTTCTTCTTTCAACTCCTCTGCCTCAGTATCCCACTTAATATGTTTATCCATTTGGACCAAGCAGTTTTTTGGTACCAATAGCAGTCTAACTTATGTCGCGAATGCTGCGTTGGACGGTATAATCAAAGATGCCTTATGTTTTTAGCAAGAAAACTTATAACAAATCTAGAATTCGGTTTCTTTAAATGCTGAATTGCAATTAAGGTAAACTGTTCTCAAAATTCGGTGCTCACCTGTCCGTAAAATCTGATCGGATTCCACAGGATTTTCTACAACATTTTATAAACATCCGATGTGCGAATCAAAAAATTAACCAAAGCCAATAAAATTTCATTAATCTCGTGAAGTTTTTTAAAAATGACTGACAAAAATTTTAAATAAATCATGAGTATCTCACGAAATCACACGAAATTAATAACAACAGAAGCAGGCCTTGCAAAAAACTGAGCTTGGCTCTCACTCATTAGCGTTTATTATCACTATATACGAACAAAAAATGGAGCAGGCCTCACAAATCAGAAAACTTATCCTCTACTCATCACTGATCATAATTACTATGAATTAAACTATTAATCATGAAACAAATGAAGCAAAACTTTAATCAGAGACTCGGAGTTCTGAGAGATGGAAGTAATTTTGTTTTTGCATTAATAGGGATGGGAGCACCTTTGACCGGTGTAGCCCCAATATTTGCAATAAGTTTCCTGGGATTTGGAGTTGGTAAAAAGATCCAGCAAAAAAGTCCCGACGAGAAATTGGGCTTGGCCCAATTGTTCTGTGCAGGAGCTTTCAGCGGTGTTTTTACTACCACCATAATGGCTCCTGGAGAACGCATAAAATGTCTTTTACAAATTCAGCATGCAGACGCGACCCCGAAGTACAAAGGGCCGGTCGATTGCTTTAAACAATTGTATAGAGAGGGCGGAATAAGGAGCATCTATAAAGGGACTTTCGCTACTTTGTTGAGAGGTACGTATCGTATATCAAGTTCATATAATACAATATTTATAATACTTTAATTTAGTCTAATATAATTATTTAATTATTGCTCAACGCACAGAAAAAGACACACAATAAAATAAAACAAACCGAATAATACCGTTTTGAAGAAATTATCGATGATTACGGAATGGACAAGTGGAGTAGCAAGACGCGTTTTGTTGCCTGTTTCTAGCAATTGATTTATTCTTTTATTAAAAGCCAAAAAAGAGGCGCCCTTGTCCATTTTATTATCTTATGTCTTTCTAAAGATATTAACTTGGGATATTTGCTGATCAATTTCTCTCGGCGCCACTCTGTGCGTGTTAACTTTACCATAAATGTACGATATTAAATTTACAGTAACACTGTAACATGTATTCTTAAATAATCTCTAGCTAATATCATCTTTGTCTTCAAACTTTGATAGCATTTTATTACCACGTAGATGTCGTCGCTTTATGCGTCTGCATTGAAGCCCTCCTTTGCGCAGGGCGTAAAAAACTCCCCAATTTTTTAATTTCTTTGGCGTCATACAACGAGGTGCAGTTTCCTTGACTCTGTTTACCTAGTAATAATAAAAAAAAATTAACATAATTTAGGATTGTGGATTTATGTAACATGAATTCCTTTTTTTTTATTCGTGATTGCTCAATATTTGGAATTTTATCTTTTGATTTGACAATTTGCTGAAGTTGTTCTATAATATGGAAATGAAAACAACGAACCAAATTCGGGTTCCAGTATATCATAGCGCAGCTGCAGTCCCAGGGGTTCCCATCTAATCTCAAGTTGAATATTTGCTGTTGTCTGTTGGGAGTTCTTAAGTTCCTAAAGAAGTCTAAAGGCAGTGTAGTGAGTCTGTTTTTGTTCAGGATAATTTCTCTAAGTTCAATTTGTTGTTGAACAGTAAACAGGCCAGGTGGAATAGCTTCTAAATTGTTTAAAGACAGATCGATACGCCTGACTTTTTGCAGTCCATAAAAAGCGTCCATTGATATTTCCTGTATTTGGCAATTGCTGAGATCTAGATCGACAAGACTCTTCAGTTCAATAAATGCATCAAAATCTATACTCGTCACATTGCCACGCAATTTCAACTCCCTCAGTGTCGGCATACCACGGAATATAAAACGCTCCAGTATCCTTACATCTATATTAAACAGATGCAGAACTTCTAATAACCTGAGTCCGACGAAAGAACTTTGCTGCAGCCTTAAGAGAGCTCCGTCACCTCCGAGATACAATTTCATGGTAGCATTCATTATTTCGAATGTGCTGTTAAAAATAATGACTGAATAACGATCAATTATACAAAAAATGCTATTACTAAAACTAAATGTGGCAAATAATTTTGGTGGAAAACATAAGTTGAGAAAAAACTTTGTGTTTGAAATCATCCTCACCTAGGAAATATATCGGAAAGTGGATTTTCGGTAAAATCAGCATTAACGAGAGCTGGGAATGGCGGGAAAGAGAGTTCTGATAAATACGTCAAGTTATTTCCTCTGAGGTCTAATTGTTCAAGCGCTAATAGTCCAGCTAAATCCTCGCTTTCTAGAGTCAGCAGCCGATTGTAAGCCAAAGACAGAAATTTCAAGATAGGAGTTCCGTAGAAGCAGAACTTAGGGATAAATTTGAGATCGTTTTTTTCTAGTGATAAGGAAACCAGATTCTCTAAACCGTCGAACATCTGCCATGAAATATCCTTAAGCCCACAATCATAGGCTCTCAAATGCGTCAGCCTTCCAAGGCCCGTAAAAAGTCCTGTAGCTTCTCTGTGGCCTTCAACTTCTTGTTTGTATACATTGTATGGCAGAATTTCTCTTTCCTCTTCGTTGTTTTTCTCTTTCTCGCCACCGTTGCTCAAAAATATCAATCTTAGGCCGTTCTGATTTATTGATTCAGTTCCTTGATTCGAATACTGATCCACATTTTCATTACTAGATTGGTTTACGGGCTTTACGACTAAATTTACTTGACTTTTGTTCATTGTACTGAGACGGGTCAGTATTACGCGTTCCAAATTTAGGTAACGAAGTGTAGTACTCAACGGCAGCAAGGCATCTACGTCTAAAACTATTCCATATCTTTTATCAGTCAAGTTAACCTTTGCGCCAGAATTTCTGAGCCTATCTTTGTACTCCATTCCTTGTATGGTCAGGGATATTAAATTAGTGAAACGATTCGTGTCAGCGGATTGTAAGAAAAATTCTTTGTCTCCGTCTCCGGATTCTAAAATACTAAAAACCTGAAATTTTTATCAAAATAAATATTGAGGTAAGAAAAATAAAACTGCGCATATGGACGTTGAATTTTGAATAACTCTTCAAACCTCTAAATCTGATGGTAGTGATGCTAAAAGTTCCTTTGCGTTCTCCGTCAACACGCAGGTAGCTACTTTCATCAACGCATCTGCCGTCGGTTGATCGTCATCTACACTTTGATAGTAGTTTTGTTCCGGATATAAATTCTGTTTAATGAAAATATGCAGCTACATATATTTAATCAGGGGTCTCCGTAACAGGGTGGTCACACATAATTTGGCATTTGAAATGACTCGCAGTGTCGATGAATTAGTTTTAAATAAATGAAAATATGGTTTTATGAATAGAAATGTGTTCACTTTTGAAGGTATGCCAGAAGAAAACTTCTAAATTTGTCTTTAAAACTGTGAAGTTAACCTTGAAAATTGATTGTATAACAGAGAGTAAATAATAGGCTAATTTTTGATGCCTCAAAGTATGAGATGCTGTTATTGTTTGTCAATTTACCTCATTGTTATTCATGTTCACGATAGCCCATTGATGAAGAGGTAGATCTGAGAACTTTGCTATCTGACAATTGCAGGTATGCGGACATTGGATCTCCCATATTCCCCCGATGTCTATTACTTGCGCGAAACACCATGCCTGAATAAACAATGAAATTGCTGAAAATTTTTTTTTATCCTGTTATAAAACAAGCCTTGGGATTGATGAAAAATTGTTTTCAATTAATAGATCAACAGCGCTTCAAGGCTCACAGATTCGGTTTGAATTGTTTTCATTAATAGCAGCGCATATATGTATATTTGTTTGAAAAAAGAAATAAGGCAACGCTAAATTATAGATTTGGATAAACAAACTGATATTATTTAATTGACACACCAAACGAATATAGAATTTGGAAAAGAAAAATTTTTAAAAAAATTATTATTACAAACCGGGAATAAAACTGGCCACAACAGCGGGATGATCTTCATGATAATAATCGTATAAAATCAGAAAGCATACCATATAACTGTTAGCCTAATAGAAAGAGGAATATTACATTCCTGAAAGAGAAGCTAGCCAGAGAGAAACTGAATTTTGTTTGTATTTATCTGTCAGATTGTTTGTCCCATATCCGGCAGGATGTCAGTTATCTATCAGCCCACGCCCGTTGCTACACTATTATTAATTACATTCTGATTTCCAATTTCTAACTTTGTTAAAATGTTTCCAATGAATTAATATCCTAGAAAAATGACACAGATTATTCAATAGTCCATCATCCTTAAAACTACAACGACCTATTTTTCTCTTCCTGTTCAACAGACGTACCAGCAAGCGGAATGTATTTCATGACATACGAATGCATTCAGAGATGGTTGACGCCAGAAGGGGGAAAGCTGGGAATCATGTCAACTATTTTTGCCGGCGGTATGGCTGGTATTGCAAATTGGATAGTTGGGATGCCACCGGATGTTTTGAAAAGTAGATTACAAACTGGTACGTGCTTGGAGGGCTTGAAAACCCATGTTTATTAATTGGCCGACTGATGATTCAAAACATGAACTTGCCTTTGAGCTTTGAAAAAGCATGGTAATTCCCCTGATCAGGGATTCCCCCTTCATCATTTGACTTTAGAATTTTTTTGTTCAAAGCACCGGAAGGCACTTATAAAAATGGAATACGTTCAGTGTTCAGTCAGCTGATGAAGGAAGAAGGGCCTCGAGCTCTTTACAAAGGATGCGTTCCCGTCATGCTTAGAGCGTTCCCTGCAAATGCAGCTTGTTTCTTAGGGTTTGAAGTGGCAATGAATTTTCTGAATTTAGTAGCCCCTAATTTATAACGACAACTAGCTCGGAAATGATGAGTTTAGTCGGTGTTATTATTACTTCTAAAAACTGCCTTTATTCGTAAAAGAAATAAAAAAAATTAAAAATAAAACCTTTATAGCGTAACGCAAAATAATATAATAGCCAATATATTAATGATAGGAAGAAGGAACTGCTCAGTTGTAAGAATAATAAAATAAAAATCATCTAAAATATTTTTAAAACATTTTTACAGGAGTTGTTACCGCGATTTAGTATTTTATACTTTTCTTTTCCGTTATTTTTTCAAAATCGAATCAAATATAACTATCTATGTATGTACATATGTATATACTTCATTTACGTGGATAATTATCTACGTAAAACAATTCTTCCTTGAGTAAATTATTATGATCAATGGATAAAGGAACGTAAAATTCGTTAAGGGGGGACATACGGCTTAATTAGGGATACTTTTCAAGCACTGACATCTGTACAAATTATTTTTTAATCAACCAGGTTTATGCAATAGTTTACCAATCTTTCGAAGCATAATCAAGCAAAAGTTAGAAGTTGTGATTCATCAGATTTCAAAGTTAAATGCAATGAAAGTAAAAGCACTTAGTGCAAGGATTTGGATCAACCACTGCTTCGATGTTATATATTTGGGTCTCCAATTGTTCAGAAAACAAAACTCTGTCCGATGAGCAGATGATTTTATGATACTGTAAACGTGACTGTAGACATTAATTTTTTACTGCTAAATTATCAAGTTTGCAAACTTTTATTTTTATTTTTATTGAATTTCCTAGACCAACAATCAACGCATCAACAAGTTGTCTGTTCATCGGATATATGTTTGTTTTCTGAACATTCGGAGACCCAAATATTTTAATTCAAAACAGTGATCGACCCAAGTCCTTTTCTCAAGTGCTTTAATAACATTGATTGCATCTAGCTCTGAGACCCTCTGATTCACAACTCTTAACTTTTACTTGATTGTAGTTCAAAAAACTAGTGTACTCCTGCGAGAAAATTGATTGTTTAACGAAAACAACAAAATTTAGACACATGCCGGACTTTCAAAACACCCTCTAAAATGAGTACGATTCCGATAGTATCTAATCGTCAACCGATACAATGAGTATCATAATTTCAGTATTACATGCTGCAAGGAAAAAACAGACTAAAATTCTTTTCGGAATAATGGAACACCAATGTGAGTTGCTCACTCAATCGTACGAAGAATTAAATACCAATCAATAATTATTAGCTCGTTTTTCTCTCAATGAACATCTTTCATCATCTTATTACAATTCTATAAATGAACAGAAAATGTATTCGTTAATTTTCATGGTTGTGGATGATTTTTAATCGATAATAGCTTATAGAGATTAATTGTTGATCATAAATACCAGCGAATTGTAATTAAACATTGCTGAATATTTTATATACTATACAGATGCATGTTAAAGATCGAGCAAAGTCATACTGTACAATGATTTTCGTATTAATATTTTTACTATTTTTAATACCCTGTTGATCCGTTGGACGAAAACTCCCGAATTTTGTATCTAACAACACAAAGAATATATTGTTTTCATTAAATATTTAACTCTAACAATATGTCTCCGACAATTTCTAAATGTGTTTTGTATGAAAAAAAAAACTGTTTATCAATTGAAATTATACAATTTATTGTTAAAATTTTATCAAAGTATCAATAATTCTCAACTATACTATAATCATAACATTCCTCTAAATATCAATACTGATATTCGCATAGTATAAATGCGTCATCTCGATCCCAAATTCCAGAAAACCATTCCCTTCTTGTAGTATTCTCCTCAGTTTAATAAATAAATAAATCGTTGACAATCTCTCTGGCGATAGTTTGACCCATACATTACTGTAATATAGTCAAAATCATTCCTCCCAATCAGTATCTGGTTGCGAGTCCTGCTCACTAGCAGCAGAGTTTGATTTCGGAGGTGGAGGTGGAGGAATCATCGCAGATATTCTATCCAAAGCACCGGTAACAGTTCCAGAGATTCCTTTACGACGCAGCGACAATTTGCTGTGTAAATCAGCCATCAAATCACCACCAACAGAAGCGGACGACCATTTATCCGCCTTTTCCTCCTTAGATGCAGCCCTCTTTAATTTTGCTCTACCAACGCCGCCTGCATCACGAATAGCAGCCATTAAACTAGACCGATCATCAACCGGTTCTGGTTTTGGAGAAGCTTTGACCGTTTGTCTTTTCGGCTCTTTTTTATCCGATGATGGTTCTTCGGATGCTGGAGGTGGAGGTGGAGGAGGAGGTGGAGGTGGTTGAGATGCAGGAATTGATATTTGGGTAGGAGGAGGCGGCGGTGGACCTGGTTGAGAATCGGTGTTAATTGCTAGTGGACCTGGAGGTGGAGGAGGATGTTGTTCCAACGATAAACTTGGGAGGATTAAATTAGGAAGGCTTGGATCGTTTTTGACGATATTTTCAACCACTGAACGCGAGTCGGTTGTAGAATCAGACTGAGCTGAGGGTAAGCTTAAGTTCACAGTCGGCGTAGTTACAGCAGAAGATGGAGCAATCGGGCTCTGGCCATTTAGATCAAGAACGAAACGTTCGTCATCTACAATTCCTGGCAAATCTGGTAGAGTTAGAGGGACGTTTATCAGTGGAACCTAGAAAATTGATGATAATTTTTACCATTATGAAGTAATTAAAAATATAAATTTCTATGAGTTTGATTATTGTTTGGTGAAAACGTTCGATTCAAAATCTAAGATTTCTTTGAAAGTATTAAAGAAAAATTTTAAAGTCTTTTACAAATATTTAATGGGAACAACTTTTTCGATCCTTATTACCCCAGTTTTGAAATTACGAAGACTGATTTGCTTTCATTTAGCCATTACTGAATGGAAATTTGAAATTTTATTCAAGATTTGTCATTTGATCTTCAAGAATTGAATAGGATTCCCGAAAATCTTATACGTTTTGCAAAGTTTCACAAACGGTAAAACCTTTACTATCATTTCTTTAAATACAATCCATCGACATACTTCTCCCAAGGTAGGAGCATAGAAGTAATTAGAGGGAGATTCCAAGTCCGTCAGATGCCAGGATTGCAGAATGGAAGTTGGAGCATCTTCGATTTCCCTCTTATCATTAGATGGTGCCAAACTCTTAGACGGCTGTTTCCCATACTGATTGTCTTTGCTATCATCCAGCAGAAGTGAGCTAACATAAGAGGGTCTAACAGCAGCTGCTCTAAAATCTGGAGCGTCATTCCTTTCGTTCGCTTTACTTCTGACATGATAAAACTGTAGTTTATCTTGTATGTTCACGTCCCCGTTCCTCCTTCCGCTCTTAGTTTTCTCACCAATAATACCTCGCGATTTAGACTCTTGCTCTATAGGCACAGGGCTTTTGTACACCGTTGGCGGTCTCTCGTCATTAGGCACAGACACCTTAATGGCGATCGGATATTCTCTGTATACATGATTTGAGGGGTATTTAGCCGCCGAGTATAGCTTAACAGCTTTTAAACTCAGGTTGTTTTGCAGGTGATCTAATTTCCCCTGAAGTCTCACTGCTCGATTCTTGATACCAGCTAATCTGGAATAGTACACAAGAGATTTTATTAGGCATTTTGGCTGATCGGGGCATTGTTTGTAATTTTTCGAACTATCTAGACAAAAAATTTACTGCCTTCATCTCATTTTGTATTAATTTTTCCCAACCGTTAATCATTTCAAAGTTTTACGTTTGCTATAGTGTTGTGTTATTTTTATGACTTCGTAGATGAACCTTTTAGTATTTTCGGACAACCGCTGATCGATACAGCAAAAAATGTTCGATACTGCAGAGTTCAAGTTGTCCAAAGCTTCTGCAATCTGGACTACAGTCTCCTCTTGCCTTAAATCTTGCGGGATTATACCTGCAATATGATTTAACAAATTGTTGGGTTTTCCAAACAGAGCTTAGGGAATTCCTTGATTGACCGGAGCTGATGATTATCTATTTGCTTGGTATAAATGAGAATCAACAAACAAAAAATGGAAAAAAGGAATATTTGTTCAAAATCAAATGAGCAATCAAATATTTTGGAAAATTGTGTTTTTTAGAAGTTTGATATCGATATCGCACACCTCAGCATTTGCACAGCACATTATCTAGTCAAAAGTACCAGTAAAAACAGTGAGTGCTAAAGTACCTAAACATTGAAAGAATTAAAAAGTGCCTTTTTCACACAACTTTATCATCGATGTAGCAATGGGCGAAGACTTTTTAGCGATAATTTACAAGAAAATCAATAAGCAATTATTAAACGTCTGAAATTTGCCAATTTTTTTTGTTTGTTTTACTTTCATCAACCTAATAGAACTACAAAAACTCACGTTGTATGAAATTTCACAAATGGTACAAAGATCAATTGTGATTTTTACCACTAATATGGAAGTGAACGCGCCTTTGGTTTAGAAGCTAGAGGCGGAACAAGTAATTGAAAGGTGAGAAAAATCAAATTGAATATAAAAATATATATTTACAAATTGGTCTCAAAATTTTCGTTTTTCAACACAGAATTTATGATAAAAATTTGGAGCCAATCTACTAGGACTATGCATTCGAAAATTGGATTTTCGTGTTTTTTGGAGCAGTAAGAAACAAACTTGCGGCCCAAAAAATCAAAAACTTGTAAAAAGATGTCTTTTTTTTGGTCACATTATATCCTGAATAGAGTTAAAAAAAAATTGCTGATTGTGAGGGTCAGACGTGGATGGCCTGGCGTAGAATGCCTTACATAGAACATTCAAATAATTCAAATCAGTTGTTTGAGTTTTGGAAGAGAATTAATGCTAATCTACCCGATAACAGATTTTCAAATCCATAATTCGATCGATGGAATGATTATTGGGAAAACAATATTTCTAGTCTATTCATTGAAAGCTTAAAATAATTATTTTACCAATCTCTATTTTGCCCTGCATTTTCACAACGCTCGAAAAATTCCGATTTTTCGAAAACTTAGCAATTAATATTCATAATTTGATAACGACGAATGATACGTGCGTATAAACCCGGAGAAGAAAACAATAGAATTGATAATTATTATCGCTCCGTATTAGTTTGATTCGAGTCATAATACTCGAAACAAGTTAAACTGTCGAATCAGCTGATCAACATTTGACGCCCACTTTTTAGGTTAGATAGTTCTCAAAAGTGAGGTTATGCTACGCGATGGTACGTTGTGTTATGAGAACGATTACTACATCGTTGTTATGAGGATAACTACGACGAAGTGAGGTTATGTTAGTCTACGATAACTTAGCGTAAGTTTTTGAAAATTATATTTTTTCGTAAAATGAAGTGCAGCGAGTAGTTACATCGATAATTGGACAAAAATCACGAAACAAATTAGTCAAAAATCCAATAACGTTGTGAATTTTTTTGAATCTAGGCGGCAAAACTTAGCGGTTGCATTCCGAACTCTTGCATCGACCGCAAAGATGGCGGCTTGTGGACTTCTCTTGACCAAGTAATATTAGCCGGTGAATAAAGTACATCAGTGAAAATAAATAAGAATCAATCTAGAAAAAATAGTTCGATTTTATTAATGGTTTTTAAGATTATAAAAGGCTGTTCTATAAGAGTAACAACGCGTGATCGTTAAATATGTATAACAGTATCTAAATCGAATTCTCGAAACTATTTGCAACGGCCAGCGGTAGCAACGAATCGGATCATCTATCTGCATCTTAGCACCGTCATATCAGTATTCGCCCAGTCTTGTGATCGGAACTACATACCCACTTCGAACAACAGTTAAATAGATTCCATCGTTTATTATGGAGGCCTTAATCCCAGTCATCAATAAACTGCAAGATGTTTTCAACACCGTCGGTGCTGACGCTATCCAACTTCCTCAAATCGTCGTTCTCGGAACACAGGTTAATTATAACATCTACCTTGTTTGATGTTATTATTCAACGATTGAAAATATTTTATTTTAAAACAAAAAATTTCAATAAATTTTAACTAAAAAATTCGTCTCATTTCTGCCAAATCAATTCACCGTATATCTGTTAAACAAAAAAAAAAAAACTAAATATTTTACTCGAAGACTCAATGACTGATAATAAAAACAAAAAATAACTTTTTATCTTTGATGAACGAAATTTTGTACACTGGATGATGAAATTTTGAGAAACTTCGATCTTTTTCGTCGATTACGAAAATATTTCACCCTTATTACATGCTGAGATTGATTTAACTATAAAAAAAGAAACCTGAAGACCATGCAGCTGTCCTTATGTAAAAGCAGTTTCAGTCAAATTCCATGAATCTGGAGCTTGTTGCCTTTCAAACCATGCTGATTAAAAGTGCCCATGAGCCAACCCCCCAAAGTTAAGGGTTTGTAAGATATTCAAATATAAAGTCTAAAAATTGCAGCTGGTAAGGGCAGCATGTTTCCACCACACGTGTAACATACACATAAGTATTAGCCAAATAAGCTGACTATTTGTTATTTTCAAAAGTTAATCTCAAAAACTTGTTCTTTATGATCAAATAACGAGCCTCAAGAAAACTGAGCTTCTAATGTTAATATTCAGAGGTCACTTGTCGCAATTTTTTATTTTCCATTTCAAATTCATGGGAGATGTTTTGATGGCACTTTTCCATTTTTACATATTAGGAACTCATCTACTTAGAACAGTTCTGTACAGCTACTTTTGTTCAAAATTGAACGCTCTACAAAAAAGGTCTCTTAGTCTTTTTCTATGTATTTAACTGTTTTCAAGTTAGTCATGGTTATTAACTAAGTTATTCGAACTTTATACTTAAATATCTTGGAATCCCTTTTAGGGGAGTTTGGCCCATGCAGTCTTTTAATCAGCATGATATGAAATGCAACATACTCCAGTTTCATGGAAATGGACTGAAACCGTTTTTAAATAAAGAAAGGGTCCTCTTCTTTTTTGCTGTACAATCCACAACGTCCACACTGTTAATTATTTTGAAGATTCGATCTTCATTCTTTCTTTCTTTCTATTAGAGTTCCGGAAAGTCATCAGTAATAGAGAGTTTGGTTGGTCGATCATTTCTCCCGCGTGGAACTGGGATCGTGACACGAAGGCCTTTGATTCTCCAGCTAGTCTATGCGCCTAAAGATGACAGGGAGCATAGGACAGCCGAAGATGGAACGTTGAATCTTGACGAGTGGGGAGTATTTTTACATACAAAGAATAAGATATTCACAAACTTTGATGATATCAGATTAGAAATTGAGGCGGAAACTAATCGAATGGCTGGCTCTAACAAAGGAATTTGTCCAGAGCCGATAAACTTGAAGGTTTATTCAAATTCTGTTGTTAATCTGACCCTTGTCGATTTGCCGGGGATCACTAAGGTCCCTGTCGGAGATCAGCCTGAGGATATTGAAGCACAGATTAGGAATTTGGTATTGAAACATATATGCAATCCGAATTCTATCATATTGGCTGTTGTTACGGCTAACACGGATATGGCCACTAGCGAGAGCCTCAAACTCAGCAAGGATGTTGATCCTGACGGAAGGAGGACTCTCGCTGTTGTTACTAAATTGGATCTCATGGATGCTGGTAATTTTAGACATTTAATAGGAAGAGAGATTGTAAATTGGCTTTCTTTCTTTGTTCATACTTGAGTAGAAATAGATATTCGATTTTTGTTTTTGTATTTGTATTAAGTAAAATTACATGGGAACTTGATTTTCTTTAAATTGATTTTTATCGGAATCAAACTTTGAATTAAAATTCCTCAAGTTTCGCTTTCTATGCTTTCTAAGTAGTTTTGAAGTAATTTTTTGAAGTTAAACATGGCTTAGAAGGAACTATAGCTGTGCAAGCTGTGTAATTTGGACTGTCCTCTAGCTTTTAACCAAAACTCAGCTAGAATTTGACGTTAGCACCTTGAAGTTGACTTTAATCTGACGTCGAACAGAAACATTGAGTTTTTGTTTAATATGTAACTCAAAGTGAATTAAATAACTTGATTTTTTATTTCTTTTCAAACTAAAATTGAGCTCAAAACTTTCCCAGGTTAAAATTGAGTCACAACGAACTTTAGACAAAGATATGAAGCAAACTTTATTCACTTCTAAATTATTTTTCAACGTCAAACTTGACTCATTACGGATATAAAACAAATACATTTAGTCAAACTTGAGGTATTGACAATTGTCTAACCAAAACTAAACTACGACTTTATAATGTTATTCAAGTTGAACTTGACTCAAGACGAACTTTCAGAAGCGATATCAAGTTAAATGTAAACTTTTACTCATTTTTCAATTAAAATTGAGCTATATCTCAATTTTTCAACATCAAACTTGACTCAAAACGGAATTTTAACAAAAAAATCGAGTCAAACTCCAATTTTATCTGTTTTTAAAACTAAAACTTAACTAAATCTTAATTCTATTAAGTTTAAAATGAACTTTCAGCAATGACATCAAGCCAAGTTTGATTTTCTATTTGATTTTAAACAATAAATAAACTTGGGTTTGATTTCAAATTCAAACTTTGAATGAAGACGTTACATTGAAATAGAACTGCTATTACTTTCTACACTAATAATGAACTAGGACTTGATTTTTTTTTTAGTCAACTTCTCACGCAAAGCATTCTTTGAGCTAAGATATTCAGCAACAGATGAACTGTGATTTGAATAAAACTATTTAGCAATACATTTACACAACTTTGCTTGAGATTTTCTTTTCATTTTGGGTTTGAGGAACTGATGCGATTGACATTCTATGCGGAAGGGTAATTCCTGTGAAACTAGGGATTATTGGAGTTGTAAATCGTTCCCAGCAAGACATAATGAACAATAAGAACATCCAAGATGCGCTAAAGGATGAGGCTGCCTTTTTACAACGTAAATATCCAACTTTAGCTAACAGGAACGGTACTCCTTATCTAGCAAAAACTCTCAACAGACTTTTAATGCATCATATTAGAGATTGCCTTCCTGATCTAAAGGTAAACACCAGTTGTTATTTCATCAATTAAACGATTATGGTGTGACAGAGAAAAATAAGCCAAAAGAAAACTTCAAAAATAATCAATATAAAGGGCATTCTTTGTCAACGGAGTCACTCTTTCAATCAATCTCTTGGATATTTTGTATAATATGTAATACTAGTTAAAAAAAGCCTTCAGTGAATTTTTACAGAATTTTAAAGCCAACCCTTACAGAAACGCAGTCTTTTTTCAATTAGGGATAACGTGATAGCCATAGGTTGCTCAAAGTCCTAGTACAAAACAATTGTAGTTTTTTGAGCACTTTTGTAAACGCAATTTTAACCATAATTTTAATAATCAGGCCATTTTCAACTGAAAAAGATTAAAATTGATTCTGTTTTGTTGAATAACACACCTGTGGTTTATTTGAAAAATGGATAAAATCATCAGTCGTATGTACAGAACCTATAAGAAAAATTTTATACAGATAATGAACCACGAGTGTTACCAGGCTGCAATTTATCTCATAGGTTTTGCATTTATTTCTGAAGATTCTGTTAATTTTACAGAAGAAACGAAACTGTTTTATTGCAGGAAAATAAATCATTTTTGATTTTCTTTGGTTGAAAATGACCTAATTATTGGCAATAAAATTGTGGCAGCAAATTGTAGCTGACAAAGAATGCCCTATACGTTATATTTAGTTTTAAGAATCTGAGATTAAACAAACCTTCTCTCTTACAATGTTGTTTAATCAACAGACACGTGTGAACGTGATGGTGTCCCAGTTCCAAACCATGTTAAATTCATACGGAGAAGATGTAGGAGACAAGAGCCAAACTCTGCTTCAAATAATAACTAAATTTGCGAGTAGTTACTGCGCAACTATCGAAGGAACAGCAAGGAATATTGAAACCACTGAGCTCTGTGGAGGCGCTCGTATTTGTTACATTTTTCACGAAACTTTCGGCCGGACTTTGGACTCTATTCATCCTTTAGCCGGCTTAACTAGGATGGACATTTTGACTGCTATTAGAAACGCCACAGGTCCTAGACCAGCACTGTTTGTTCCTGAAGTTTCGTTTGAACTTTTAGTCAAGCGTCAGATCAGAAGACTGGAAGAACCTTCTCAGCGGTGTGTCGAACTTGTTCATGAAGAAATGCAGAGGATCATACAACATTGTGGGACTGAGGTCCAGCAAGAAATGCAGCGTTTCCCAAAGCTTCACGAACGGATTGTTGACGTCGTTACGCATCTCTTGCGCAGGCGATTGCCTACTACTAATTCTATGGTATGAAACATTGGAATTAAATTAAAAGAATTTGCAGCTTTATTAAAATGAAAAGAGTTACAGGTTTTACATTTATCTTTTAAGGTCGAAAATCTAGTCGCTATTGAACTGGCTTACATCAATACCAAACACCCAGATTTCCACAAGGATGCAGCCTTGGTTTCTTCACTACTAAAAAACGTTGAAGCCGATCAGATGAGACCAAGCAAAAGACACTTATCTGCATCTTCGAATACTTCAACCAACAGCACAATTCTTCCTTCCGAACAAGTGAGCTGAAGTACTTGATCAATCACCTTTAACATCCGTTCAATCCATTATATCGTTTCAAAGGTCGTTTTCAAGAGCTTTTGCAATCTCTATACCTACGAGGCATTCCAAGTCAAATCAGCAGCCCATGTCCTTCACACCCCTCGATTTTAATCAATTTTTAGTATGATGTTGTTACCGACTCGAAAGGGTCCAGAAATTTTTTTTAATTTCTCTAACCAACATTAAAATTTTTAGAAAATCCGAAAATCAATTCAAAATGCAATTTTCAAAAATCGGAAAAAATTCACACCGATTCTGATTTAAAATAAAAATTTTAAGTACCACACGATGGCATCTCAATATTTACTATTTTTTGTTGTTTACAAGTTTTTAGTTTTTTCATGTCGAAATTGGAATGGAATTGGAATTAAATTTTTTTTGATCTGTCATAACTTTCTCAAATATTAATGGATTTCAATTTGTCAGAAATTTAGAAAACGGCCAGAACGCCTGAATACAGTTAAAAATATTTAAATTCTTTCCGCAAGTTATATCCAAGCAAAAGCTTGGAAACTCATTTGAAAGAAAAAATCAAATATAACGGACAAATAATTTGAAACAATGGAGAAAAAGTCAACGACTGCTACCACGGTTGGTTAAAAGAATCTGAAAAAAATTCCGAGACCCTTTTGAGTTGGTAATAACATCATACTAAAGAATAATTAAAATTGATGGGATTGAGGGTCATGGGCTGCTGATTTGACGTGGAATGCCCCCCAGAAACATTTCATCATTATTAATATTCAACTGGTTTTTATGAATATCAATTCACGTTCAACAAGTACTTAATCATTTTTGCCATTTATAGCGAGTATTATATCAATAATAATTTTTAGTAAATGTTTCATCTGTTAGATCATGTTTATCTTCTATTTTACTTTTAAGGGGGTACACACAACTTAGATGGTAGTGTTTTTAAACAACTGGCATGTATCCAAATTTTTTTGTTTTTTTTTAATAACCAGTTTTATTACATAAGTGTGCTAATTTCTGAAACATAAGTAATTAAGTAAAAGCTAGGAGTTGTCAGTAATCTTGTCTCAGAGTTAGATGCAGTCTAAGTAAAAACAGTTGATGTAAGTATTTGGATCAACGGCTGCTTCGATTTCAAATATTTGGGTGTCTGATTAATCAGAAAACAGACATCTATTCTATGAGTAGACAATTTTTTGATGCATTGATTTTTCGTCCAGAAAATTGAAAAACAGTAATAAACAAGCCGGAAAACCAGTTTTTCGGAGTACTTTGCATCAAAAAGAA
Organism: Macrophya annulata; assembly: GCA_963924015.1. Classification (NCBI taxonomy): domain Eukaryota; kingdom Metazoa; phylum Arthropoda; class Insecta; order Hymenoptera; family Tenthredinidae; genus Macrophya; species Macrophya annulata. The sequence continues at coordinate 6,737,171 of OZ001264.1, forward strand.
AAAAAAGTATGGATTTGTCAGGGGAAAAAAAGTATAAAAAAGTAATGAAAAACCGAAAAAAGAGATTAAAATTGAAAGTTTCACATAGAAGAATGCCCTATATATTAAAAAACGACAAATTCATACAGTGCGTTTCATCCCAATTCGATCTGAGTACATTTACACTTTCCTCTTGTCATTGGCAAGGAATGCCCTATATATTGACAAACAACAATTTTATACAGTTCATTCATTCTAATTCGATCTGGGTATATTCACAATTTTTTTGGTGTCATTAGCAAGAAATGCCCTATATATATAAAATTCTCAACTCGCAAGAACATATTCTTTCATTTAGAAAAGTAATACAGAGAAAAAAGTACAGGTTTGTCGGTAAAACAGCAAAATCGATTCATTTCCGGTAGAACCGGAAGTTCACATTAAACGAGACATGGCAATTTTTCATGCCCATCATTTGGTTGTAAAGTCCTGTGAATTTCAAATTTTTTCATCCAGTCGTTTCCGAGATCACCACGCGAGTTTGTCGAACAGACCGACAGACAGACCGACATCTTTCCAAAAACCTGTTTTTCGGATTCTAGAGGTTCGAAAATGTGAAGATTCGTTGAAATTAGTAAAAGTCACTTTTCGACCAAAACCAATACTTTTCTTATATCACCATAGGTGATGAAAAGTAAAAAAGTTTGTAAAATTGAAAATTTGGCAGTTGAAAAACTCTAGAGTCACGTTTGCAGTATCATAGAATCATCTGTTCATCGGACAGAGCATTGTTTTCTGAACAATTACAGATCCAAATATATAAAATCAATGCAGTGGTTGATCCAAATACTTGCACTAACTGTTTTTACATGGACTGTATCTAAGTCTGAGACGAGATGACTCACAACTGCTAACGTTTACTTAATTATACCTCAAAGGACTAGCAAACTTTTGTACTAAAACTCTTTGATTGAAAAACAATTTAGACAGATGCTAGTTCTTCAAAAATACTCCCTTAAGTTTATTTTTAACAAGTCTTTCAGTATCTTAATGATTTTCAATCAATATATCGATATTTTGAATCAACAATTTGTAATTTTTCATTATTTATATAATTTTTTGAATATTCAATAAATATGTTAATTTTTTGTAAAGATTTTCGTCATTTTTAATATTATGCTTTTAAAACTTTATTTGCCTAGAACCAGAAGCCAATTAATAGCCGAGATGAGTTACCGGCTTATAACGATCAGACTAAAGATGCGCAGGCGCAGCAAAACCATTGGCTACTGAGTAGCTTACTGCCACAAGGGAAGGCAGACTCGATTAGTGGAAATTCGATCGATGGATCGCCCGTAAGATATAGAGACGGGAGTCCAACTCCCAATCCTACTCCTAGCCCAAATTCTGTTTTGGATTTACAGCGGGGATCCCCTCAGCAAAAACCAGTCAATCTACTGCCGGAAGTTCCCATGCAAACCTCTCGCAAACTCAGCGAACGTGAGCTACGAGACTGTGACGTGATTGGTAAGTAGCCTTGACAGAAAATTGAAATATTAATGATGAATATATCCTGTTTTATTTTATTTGTACTTATACCTCAATTCATCAATTCATTTACCTGGTTTCAGAGCGATTGATCAAGTCGTATTTCTACATCGTGCGAAAATCTATACAAGACAGTGTTCCCAAAGCTGTTATGCATTTCCTGGTCAATTATGTTAAGGACAATTTGCAGAGCGAGTTAGTTACTCATCTCTACAAATCAGATCACATTGAATCTCTCCTTAATGAGAGTGAACACATCGCTGTTAGGCGTCGGGAAGCTGCAGATATGCTCAAAGTACGAAAACTAATATATTATTGATTAGTTTCATCTGAGGTCTCAAAACCGTAGTTGAATAATAATTTTTGATATTTATCAAGGGCTTGCATACGTCGTGGCATCATGATTTTTTTTAGCCTTGTTTGGAAATGGTTTATGAAATGGTTAGGGCTGGGATCAATTTGGCTCTGAATTATGTTTTTCATTCGGTATTTGCCTATCAAATGCTATATCGAGCTATTGAAGTAATTGAATCAGCACATGAGGGCTTTTTTCTCAACGCAACTACTTTTTACCTCGACTCCGGGGATATTGATTATATTTTGATAGCTTGTAATACTTTCTTAAGTAGCACTCGAAGAGTCAGAAAGTCAAAATTAAAAAACAAAATGAACAAAAAATGAATTTTAAGATGTATGTAAGCCCTTAAACGGCTATAACTTGCCAACTTATCCTGTTTATTGATCATTGTTCACAGGCTTTAACTCAGGCTGGTCATATCATCAGTGAAATTCGTGAAACACACATGTGGTGATCTTCGGCTGAGTAGTATGATAGAAATGCACACGCTAAGGCTAGCTACAAATAGGTATTACCTGGATAAAAATAATATGATGGGTAATTGAATGCCATTTGCCTATGATTAATCGAAACAATCAATCAGCTCTATTTTCTAATGCGAGAACCACCAACACCTCAGTGATTATTTATAAAATATTGCCTTTTTAAATTACTTAATTTTTTTAATTTTCTTTATATCGATTATCTCGATAAGTTTGTTGGTAAAGAACCAAAAGAACGAGACAACTCACGCATGGAAAATAGCATAGACCGTATATTTCATTTTCGGAAGGTTTCATTTGCACTGCAATTGTGACTGTATGTAGTTTGGTATGAATTTCCTTCTGGAAAATGAAATATAACTGTCTTTAAGACGCATTAGGCGATAGGTATTTTGGTAGTAATTGTATTAATTATATTTTAAATCGATGCTAATTGTTAACGATGTTTATTATTGATAGTTTATATTATTGAACTTTATATGATAAAAGAAATGCATCCGAGCAGGTAATCATATATAATTTTAAATGATTATATTAAAAGCACGTCGAAGTTAGCTGTTGTTAGCATAGCTGGTGTAAAGTGTACATCTGTATTTATGCGTTTTAATGGTAACTTTTAAATCTGGCCTCTCCAAATTCAATAACATCGGAATTGTTTACCTCTTGAAAAACAAAAAAAAGACCATCTCTGCTTTCGTAATCCGAAAATCTAACAGATTTATTTATTATTATTATTTTTTTTTCTGTACATAGAAAAGGAGGTAAAGTTTGGTCGTAGTACAAAATTTTAGTTTTTTCTGCCCCCCAAACTTTGTAAATATATAATGTTTTTTATTTTTTTTTTTCTTTTAAATTTTCTTTTAAATTAAATTTTTTTTCTTTTAATGAGTAAGTCTCGAAAAAAGTACTGGCGGATAAATCCAAAGATCGCTAATCTTGTCGTTCGTTTATCATTTAGTTGAACAAATAATATTTGCTTTTTCACTATTCTTGATTATGTGTAATGAATTTTTCTTCGAAATATTATTGTTAGGCGATTTTTATTTCTTGTTTTTCTGTTTATTTTTTTTTTTTTGTTTAATTTTTTTCTTAGATAATTCCAAGTATGATGAGTGTGAAAATAAACTGTAAGCGATAATCTTAAGTAACGCATCAATTAGTTCATCTGTTTGACTATAATTTCGAAATATTTCCCACTCAATTTTGCCTCATCCTCCATTAATTCTGGAATTATTTTTTCCTTCATTTTTATAACAATAGTAATAATAATAATAATAACAATTTTTATTCAGATATGCACCCCATACTATTATAACATTGTATTAAAGCCTGCTGCGTTTTAACAGCTTCAAAACTTGATTCTGATAATATTTTATCAACTAATTCTGCATGGCTCAATAATATCGGCAAAGCGGCTGCGTGTTCTCCATTTAACATTTTTTCAAACGCTATCGATCTCTGCCGAATAGATTCTTTCAAACTTTTCTCAATTTTTATTCTTTCAATTCTGGTGGCGCATTTAGCGCAGGAGTTCGTCAATTTCTCGGAGATAACTGCACAGTTTTTGCACTTATATAACACAGATGAAAGAGGCACTGCCAGATTTTCACTGCACGCTTCACAGACGCAATAAAAATTGTACTTTTTTAACAGATACTCTTGCCTCTCCGCTTTAAAGTCGCGCAAAAAATGTGGTCCATAACAATCCAATATTTCAGCACCCTTTCGAATAAAACGTATCGCTCGAACAGCAACTTTACCTTGAAAATTAAAGGGATTATTAAATGTTGATCGTTTAGTTTTGATCATCAATTTTCTGTAAACAATATTTTTACCTCTGGGATAAGTGTGACGAACTACGTTAGGGAAACAATTGTGATTTGTTAAACTGACCGTCGCGTATATTGCTCCGCCAACAGTTTTCGGTTCCCAGACTTTAGTCTTCGGGTCTAAAACGTTTTCGACTATTTCGTAAGCGTTGGAATTTATCGCTTGCAAATGGCGCAGCGTTGCAGTAGCTAATATGACCTCTTCTTCATCTCCGATGGTGATCTTTGGGTTTAGTTTCCTGCATACAAATTTGAAGCATTTAGCCAGAAGTATGCTGTGTATAGCGTGCATAAGGTTCACTTTTGGATCAATGTTATCCGCATTAGTTTGCAGAGAATAAACCGTTCGATAATCCAATGGATTGTATGCCTCGTCTAATCCAAGTTCAAGTTTTCGCGTATCGTTGCCATTCTTTGAATAATATTTCGTCAGTTCAGGACTCAGTTGATTATTATTTGTGCCAATGTTTCGTGTTGCCAACAAAACAGTCGCTCTATAAGCCAACAATAGCCGAGAACTCAGATTATTTTGCATATTATAAAAGTAGTCAAAGATCATACACTCCCAACGATGATACTCTTCCCACGATTCTTTCCTGCAATTTTCTGAGCAATATTTCACCTAAAAATTATCATCATTATTATTATCATCACAAAACTTCGATTTATGTTACGATCAAACTCCAAGTTGTCATTGATAGGTTGGCATTGCTCGTTTTATTTCCTTGATGGAAGATTAAGACGAAATTTCAACAAAAAACAGTTTTCTATTTTTTAAATAACTAAAAATAGTTCAATCAAAAATTGCCTCTTACAATCAATCTTCTGAAATGAAAATGCACAAGTAACCTTGCGAGTGATGAACAGGAAATTGTCTGAGAAGGTAGCCCGTGTTCCTTCTTAAGGGAGTACTTATTAGAAATATTACATAATATAGTATTTCTTAGAAATTTTTTCAAATTTACTCTGGGAATTCCCAATATGCGGATAGTTTTTTTTTAGACCAATGCTGTTTGAGCAAAAATTTAGGAAGAAACCATTTTTTAAGTTTTTCAGAAATCTTCAGAACAATATCGACATGTTTCGTTATTTGTTTCTCAGATTTTATCTGATCTCTGAAATGTTCAAATTTGCAATCTTCTCAAAATTTTATTTATCAATTAAAGAAAACAATAAAAACATACGGAAAATGCCATCATGGTAATGACTTGAGCTTCAAGAGGCTGTAATAAAATAAGACAATTTACATCTCCGAACTTCAGCCATAACAGCTGCGGTCTTGATGATAGACACTAATTATTAAATATACCTTATTTGATTATAGCCTCTCAAAATACTCTGGGTTCAACTGTGAGCCATAATCATTTTATACAGTTGTGCATAGTTGATTGATGTTTTTGAGATGGGAAATGTGATGATGAGAATGATTAAAATTCATTTATTTTGTCATCTACTAACTGTCTGGCAATTGTGGCAAGGAATTTGGATGGCCTCGGTGGAGGTAAGCGACTCATGGCAATGCAGGCAATTGTTATCAAGCATTTCTCTATCCGTACTCCAAGTGAACGGCTTGTCGACTATCAAAACACTACCAGTTTTAATATTTCTGGTCGCTACTAAGTGTCTGCCCTTTGCTGCGTCATACCTCAGTGTAACAGCGTCCGAACAACTCTGTAACTTGTTGTTCTGTTTGCCTAAAACTTGAGGCACAGATATTTCTTGAGCTCTGATTATTCCAGTGACTCTTGCAGCTTTACATTTTTCAACTTCATTCTGAGCCTCGTTCAAAACACCCAAGAAAGGGCGCAGCTTTTCTAATTTCTTCTCATCAGTAACCGCAGTTCCTTCTTCTTCCATTATTTGGAAGAAGTTCTTCACTTCTCTTATGCCATCTCTGGCCAAGATTGTTGCCTTCTTTGTGTCTCCAAAAATTTTCAAGCACCTTGTTTCGTAAGACAAACATTCTATTTTGTATACACGGGAATCCCTCTCCTTTAAGTTTGGACAAACTTTTTCGTCCAGGATAGAAACCATGTATTGACAATCTTTAAAACATTTCTTAAATTCTTCTGAGGCAAACGACCAGCGAATGCGGCGTATCAGAGTATCACAAAAGATTTTCTGTTCATCAGATGTTATGTTTGCTGCAAAGAACGCCTTGGTGATATAGAATATTTTTATTTTATTTTTATTTGTTTGCTCAGCTTCTTTTAGGTATGTTTCTGCTTGCTCGTTACTCTTGGAGACGTAACATTCTCTAATAATGAGATTTTCGAGATCGGGGATTCCCCGAATTGTTTCAATAATTCTATGGCTATTCCCAGCTTTCGATTGTTCCGTAAAATTTTTGAAAAATACATTCTCAGATGCGAATCGATAAACAGTGTCGAAAACGGCCGTCAATGTTGGTCTGAAACAAAGTTTTCGTGATTAATGCAAATCGAGGTAAATAAACTTAGTGACAAACATTTTTCTTTCAATTTTAACTTTAATTACATGTATAATTACTTACTGATTTATCGAGTACATGTTAATGATCGCTATTCGATAAAATTTGTCAAATTTTTTACTACGATTGTTACAAAAGAACTATTTAGATTACAGACACACTGAACAGGACATGTCTAAATTTAGAATTTATATTTGTACCTCGAGTGGTGAGGGGGCGATCACTTTTAACTATTCTTTATTCAACGGCTTGAGAAAAAGTTTTGCGGTCATCAATGCCCTGAAGCTTTAAAGGCAGAACAAACTCATCTGTATTGTATTAAAAAATTTTTTTTGTTTTTGTTTTTTGCGAGGTCACTCATGATCGAGTCTTGCGGATAACTCTGCTTTCGTTGCTTAAAATTCAAATGTCAATCGGTTCGCGCCATAGTCGCGTGCGCACAATGCATTGATTAATCAAACAGGTAGGTTTCAGACCTCATGCGAAAAATAAGAGCTTTACTTCTACCTATATTATGTCGCCGCAAGCGAATCGACGTACGTTGGTACGAAAATACTGAAAATACGCGCATAATAAATATTGTACGGTAATTTGATAGCCGAAAGTGGTGGAGAGTTAGAAAAAGAAAAAAAAGCTGCTAGTTTCAACTTTATTATTACATGGAGACCGAGTTTGTAACATTACTTGGTACTACACGTTCGCGTGGAAAATTCAGGCAATTTTTTGGTGATTTGATTTCAATTTATTCAAGAAATCAACGCGCTGCTCATAAATTATCACGTTTTTCATAAAAATTCACTTCACTGAACATTAATGTATTAAATTTTTCAAATATACATGCAACTAGCATTATAATACATATTGAGCCGCTTTGAAACACACCATTGGGGAAAAAAAAGGTTATGTACCTTTAAAGAGACATTAAAGACGCTCATCGCCTGGAAAACGCGGGGAGCCAAAACTCCCACATCACTCGACCGATCAGAATGAAATTTTGTGGAGCGATGTATCATCTTTACAGAAAGTGGAGCAATTTTTTACTTTTTGAAAATTTCAAACAAAAAAAAAAAACGAAATTTAATAAAATCCTAAAATTTTGAAAAAGTAAAAAATTGCTCTACTTTCTGCAAAGATAATATACCGATCCTCAAAATTTCATTTCGATCAGTCAAGCGATATAGGAGTTTTGGCTTCCCGCGTTTTTTAAGGCAATGAACGTCTTTAATGGCTCCTTAGTGGGGTTGCTTATGGCTTATTGAGCACGCACATGCATTCTAGTGATTTTCCTTCTCAATTTCACATTTTTCAAGGTAATGAAGTTCTTAGGAAGTCCATGTATGGATGTAGAATGTATCTCTACCACTTTTTTTTCTCGAATTTTGGATTTCACTATCATGGAAAGAACAGTTTTCGAACTAGGTAATCTTGGCGACCAGTCACAGCGACGAGTGAATTTTGTTTTCAACATTATGAGCACCATTCCTTGGATACGTCCTTAATTTTTAATTTAAGGCCAAGGCCGATGAAAACGCGTCAAAAAGTGCTAAGGATAATCAATCAAGTAGACGCACTAAACATCGTATTGTTCGCGCTATAAGTAGCGTTCGACCGTCTCCGTTGTTAGTTTACGTTCTCTCAATATGCTCTGTCTTTCCTCTCTGTCACACGGGAAGCTGAAAATGGACCCACGCTTTTTGACTAGTCAACACCTTATTTTTCGCCTTCTTCTTTTTCTTCTTCTTCTTCTTCTTCTTCTTCTTTTTCTTCTTATTCTTCTTCTTCTTCTTTTTTTTCTTCTTCAGCTTGATCTGCTGGCTCGGTGCGTGAGTGTCTATTAATAATAATTTTACTTCTTCTGGTGGATCACAAAATGCATGTTTTCTCTTATGAAGCTGAAAAATTTGTAATCCACAGGTCAGAAGTAATTTAAAAAAATCGGTTAAATTTTTTTGTTAAATGTGAAAGGCCATAGGCGGATAAGAATGGCGAATCGGCCCCGGAAAGATATTTTATCATACTTTGAGGATATGTAGGTACCTATAAAATTCTGAGATCTTGAAAGTTTCGAGTCTCTGTCACAATTAGTTTCCAAGAAAACTAATGAAAATTTAAAAATATAAAGTTCGTTCCTTCTCAAAATTGACTTCACCGATGGATCTAAAAATTTAGCATGTTCTTGAGGCTCACAAGAGGCTCTTTCAAAAATAAATAACAGCTATACCTATAGCTTGATAAGAGCCTTAATAAAAAAATGTTTTTTCCTAAATTATTTTATTTATCTATGATACAATTTTGGCACAATTATGAAAATATTAATTTCTAAAGCCTTATATATGCTACCCTATAACATATATTTTTTTAGATTTTGCAATATGGTACGCCGTAATAGAAACAAATAATAACCATTTTTGAGCTCAAATAATTAGATAGTTTATTTTCATGTTCTTAGCTTCAATTCTTCAAATGCCATAAGGTGATAATCAGTGTAAAAATGCCTTCTGCAAATATCTTAATAATATCTTATGGATGGGTAGGTACTATTGAAATACTACGATCAGGAAAGTATCAGACCTCAAACTCAATTTCAAATAAAAAAATAAAAAATAGGAAACGTTTCCTACCCCGAAGGGAGGGAAACGATTATTTCAGGTCTTGCCAAAGGCTTGACCTATCGGAGATTACCTACCGTATCTTTCATGCATATCTACCCAAAGTTGCTGATTTTAGGCCTCAAATGAGGCCGAAGGAGGGGGCAATCCCCCCTTGCGACTATGGTTACCATGGTGCCGGGTAGCACGTACCGCTTAGGTCCGTGGGTCCTCAGTACCTACTCCGATTCATGCCGGCAAGGGCTTGCTCAGGTCAAGCCTTTGGCAAGACCTGAAATAATCGTTTCCCTCCCTTCGGGGTAGGAAACGTTTCCTATTTCATGTCTATGCCTTTGGCTTGACCTATCGGAGAGATGTTTAGTTTCTGCCGGCACCACCAGCGTACTGTGACCCTGAAAAGAATTACCTCTAACTCTAACTACTTAACAGTAAACCAGAAACCTCTTTAGTTAACTATTTATTTAGCATAATATACCATACAAGCAGTAAACATAGATAAACAATTAACCCAGATAACTAATTAAAGAAGGTCAACTTTATAGAGAATATACTCGTCTTACTTGTCTAATATGACTTATTCAAATGACTGGCTCAAACACACTTAACACTGCCTGGTTCTGGGCCTTTGATTTAGGCCTCTGCACCTCCTTGCAGTAAAATTTGAAGAAGTTCTTCGCACCTTGCCAATTGCCCCGCTTCAAGATCTCGTCCAGCTCCATTCCCTGCTCAAACCTGTACGAAGCTACCGCTGAACGGATCGACCCTGGGCTCGTGTCGATACCCAGATCTTTGAAGATGGTCTTGATCCAACCATCGATTATCGACTTCGACGCCGCTGCGACCTTGCCTCTTGTCGTGATAAAAAGCTTAAGTAAGTCTGGCAGCGCCTTGCGCCTCTCCGCTGATACTTTTATCAAGCGCTTCACCCAGAAGACCAAGTCAAATTCTTGCTGCTTAGATTTCGACAGCTTCCATCCAGACTGCCGATGCCGAATACTGTCGGTCTTTGACCCAAAGATTGGCCAGAACGTGATAGAGTCCCGCTGTGATACGTAATTATTCGCACCAATAGCCAGCAGAGTGAGATCGTGGATACGCCTTCCCGAAGCTAACAGCAGTAGAACCGCTGTGTGCCTGGAAACTTGGAAAAGGCTGTTCTGGTCGGGAGGATGATTCTTCAGCCACTCAATCAGCACTTCGACATTCCAGACACTCGTTTTTGCGGGCGACTTAGCTGCTTCTCGATTGCCTATCGCTTTAATCATTGATCTGACCAATGGATGAGCACTCAGCCGGTTCTCGCTATTCGGGTTAGCTAGCGAGCTAACCACCGACTTCTTTGTTAAAATAGTCCTATATCTCAACTTCCTCTCGTTGGCTAAATACCCCAAGTATGACGCCAATTGCTGGCCCGTTGGCTGGCTAGGCGAAATCTGACTCTTGGCGCACCACGATGACCACTGATTCCAGGCTGAGCCATAAGTTTTCCATGTGGCGCTCCTCCACGCCGATGATACGAGGTCTACATCAGAGCTACTTAGGCCAGCCACTAGATCGGCCCACCCCGTATCCGCCAAACCTCCAAACACAGGTCTTTTGCGTTCTGCGGAGCCATTCCGGTCGCCAGGTCCACCAGTGAATGCTCCAGGTTCCGTAGTCCGAAGGGGGCTGCTGTGCTCCTGTCCTTCAACTCGCTCCGCCAGAAGGTCCTTTCCCAACGAGGTGCCACAATTAGGAATACTCCTTTCGCTGAATTCAAGTGATGCAGGACTTCCGGAATCAGTGGAGGAGGAGGGAACACCCAAGCTAGGTCCGTCTCCCAGGTCCTGCTGAACGCATTGATGAAAGCCGCCTTGCTGTCGCTCACCTCCAGGGTGGCATACGTTTCGACCACCTTCGACCGGCTCGTAGCAAACAGATCTATCTGTGGCCTTCCCCATTTTTTGAAGACCAGCTCCGTTGCATTGCTCTTCAGATGCCAGTCCGTCAAGGGCATCCCTCGTGATAATCTGTCCGCCCAGCAATTGTATATTCCCGGTAGGTAGAAAGGAACCAGATGTATCTGGGCCTGGTGACATAAAATCAAGATTTCCTTGACCACTTCGTGCAGAATTTTGGATCTGGTCCCACCCTGCTTCTTGATATAAGCCACTACCGTCTTGTTGTCGGACTGTAGCATCACTGACTTGTTTTGAAGTTTCGTCTTGAACTCCCTGAGGGCTAACAACACAGTGTAAAGCTCCTTGCGGTTTACGTGCCACTGCTGCTGCTCCTGCGACCACAGACCCGCTCTCAACTCGCTGTTCAGATGAAACCCCCAACCTTTCTCTGACGCATCGGTTGTCAAGAACATCGACGGGTGCTCCTGGAACAACGGACTTGTCTGGTGAATGCTCTGCCTCCACCAAATGCAGTCGTCTATTGCTGGCAGCGGGACTGCCCTTTTCTCTCTCGGTTTGGCTTCTGGAAGCTCCAAGCTCGCTCTCTGCAGGTTCCTCGAGAAAAGACGGCCTAGAGGATTCACCATCGCCGCAAAGTTGAGCTGGCCCAGCAGCGACGCTCCCTTTGACCAATTCCACATGTTTTCCGCTAGGATCCCGTCGATCGCGCTTAGGATCCGGTTCCTCTTCTCCTCCGGAAGAACTTTCAGGTCCCTTTCGGTGTCCCAAATGATCCCCAGGAATTCCAAGCTCCTTGTTGGGATAGTAACCGATTTTTTTAAATTTACTACCCAACCCAGATGCCGAAGACAGTCTATTATCCACCACACATGCTTTTGCAAAATCCGGGCATCCTGATGTACGATGAGAAAGTCGTCCAAGTATACCAAAACTCTTATCCCCAACTGTCGAAAGAGATTCGCCAACCAGTTGCTGATACGTGCGAAGGCCAGAGGAGCCGTCGCCAGGCCGAATGGGAGACACGTCATGTTGTAGACTCGGCCCTTGTATACGAGACACAGGTATCTCCGGTGACGCTTGGCAATTGGCACGTGGAAGTATGCCTGAGAAATATCTAATTTTACCATGTAGTCGTATCTTCTGAGGAAACGGGGAACTTGGCGTTGATTGACCAGTCGGAATTTGCGCGGTTGGAGATATTGATTCAGTCGTTTCAAATTGAAGATCTGTCTTATTGACCCCTCTGACTTTGGGACCAGAAACATGGGGGAAATAAACCCTTTTGACCATTTTGCCTTCTCCAACACTCCTGTCTTCAGAAGCTTCTTTATCTCCACCGACATTTGCCAGGATTCCCTGGTCCCGAATCTTCTTATATTTCTCTGTGAGAATGGTACTGTAACTGGCTTCCTTATAAAGGGTATTTTGTAGCCTTCCAACATCTCCAAGATGTAGTCTGGAGCTCCCATTTGTTTCCACTGGCTGACGAAGTTTTTTAGCTGACCCCCGCAAAACGGATAGTCATAATCTCTTGAACCGGTCTCTACTGCCTGAGCTGGTCCTGGTAGACGACTTTCTGGAAACTCCGGTACTTGGCCTTCGAAAGGAAGGCAAATTTGACGATGACGAAGACCTGCGCGAGCTGCTTTTCTGTTCCCGGGACTGACCTGAGCCACTTGAAGCGCGATTGGAGCTTGGCTGGGGCTTGGAGCCTTGAGAATTTCCTCCTTTAGCGGCTTTCGGAGCAAAGTTCTGGGGCCGTTGGTAAAAGACTTTCTGAAAGCCCCCACGCTGATCGAAGAACTTCGACAGGGCGTCTTCGTCAAACAGATGAGACTCAGAAGGCGGAATCTCAGCCAATTTCACCGCTAGATGATGGTCCTTGGGCTTGAATGATTTCCTCCTAAACTCGATCAGTTCTGCTCGTCTAGCACAAGTATAGTGAAGCAAATCGTCTGAAACCTCCTTGAAGGCCGATTCGCCTAGAAAGTTGCTCTTGATTTCGTCAAAAGCCTCGGGATACTTTTGCGCTATCTTCTGCATACCCTCAGAGAACTTCTGCCGCTGTTTTAGCAAGCCGTGCGTGATTGTTCCTGCCATTTCCTCCGCCTTTTCCAACATAGAGTTGGCAAAGGACTTAGGAGCCAGACTCTCCAACTGGCCATTCACCTTGAGAGCGTCAAATACTGGCGAGGCTTGAAGCTTTTTCTGAACATCCTTGTACCTAATTCTGTTCCAGCCCGGGGTACCCAGCTTCTGACACTCTAAGCCCTGCGCCTTGATTTCTGGGGCAGGTGCCGGAATTGCCGGAGCACTTTCCTTAACCTGAGGAATTAAAGCCAAAGCTTCCAGGCTAACTGGTTGCTTTTCTTGGGTCGGTAACAACTCCGGCGCGCTCCACGCTGCTGGATCGCCCTTTGGATCGGTTTCCAGATCATCATCCATTAGGCTATCATTATCCGAGCCACCAGAGTTGCCATCACTCCATTCGGCCCCAGCGTTTCGGTTTTCGATCTTATCAAACAAGATTTGGAACATGTTCTGCACTGTATTTTCTAATCTTGCGATTCTTGATGACTTGGCTGGCTTCTTACCAGCAGAGCCATTAGGAGGGTCATTTTCATCCCGCTCCTCTTCCGAAGTTTCATCATCCGGCCCTAACAAGTCTGCCGCTCGCTTGCGGGAGATGAAATGATCCTTCAGCGGACTTAAAGCGTGCCGAAACAGTTCTGCCTGACTCGTTGAACCCTTAATCTTGTTGACCACCGCCGGAGGGCTCATGATCAAGGCTCTGCAGAAAGCCCAGTTCAACATTTCTACCTTGTAATCCCGATACTGCTTCTCCGCAAGGTCCTGGGCCGAAGGATTAAAGGCCCGAGCAATCGCTACCGTGGGCAAGGCGAATCTTAACTTATTGAGCACTTGAGGATCCAGTTCTTCCCCGAAAATCTCTTCCTTGGAGAAGTTTACTACTTTCCAATCCCTCCAACCAGCCGGCAACCACTCTTCTGCCGCTAACTTCAGTCTATCCAAGATCCTGTCCTGCTCCTCAGTCTCAGCGGCTTCTTCCACCAATTCCTCCATAGTCACGAAGGACGACTCTCGGACATTCATCTGTACTATGAAGAAGAAAAACCCCGGTTAGAGAAGATCCTTAAGCTGGCCCGCAAGAGAGAGATTGTCTGCAGGCGGGTGTAATAGGAGTTTGTGCCATGTTATAACACAATGATCCTGTATCATGCACAGAATCACTCCGTTTAGCATGATTTACCAACATTAGCTGCCAGCGTCAGCGATGCTCCGAGCCGAAGGCTGCGGAGACACTCCTCGAGCCGAAGAGGCTGCTCAGCGGAGTTTTAACAGGCGGCTGCGTCTCAACCGGAGCAGTTGAGCCCGCAGGCCGAGCCGTCGCGGCTCCTCGAGCCTAAAGCAACTGCCGCCAGTTCGCCCCGAACTGCGCATGCGCTCGAGTTTTGGGTCGTGGCTACGTACTAAGAGTACCGAGCCGACACGTCCGCGGCTGCGTCTCGCGAGCCGTGATAACCGCCACTGCGGCTGGCGACCCGCAACGTAACCTAAAACAAAACTGAAACACATAGCCTGATATCTTACCTTTATTTCTGGTTTACAAACACGGGTATAATCAATAGATAAAGATTTCACCAATCTTCGAACGTTACAACAACGTTTGGGTACATACACACTACTCAATAAACAGTAGCGTACTGAGGACCCACGGACCTAAGCGGTACGTGCTACCCGGCACCATGGTAACCATAGTCGCAAGGGGGGATTGCCCCCTCCTTCGGCCTCATTTGAGGCCTAAAATCAGCAACTTTGGGTAGATATGCATGAAAGATACGGTAGGTAATCTCCGATAGGTCAAGCCAAAGGCATAGACATGAAATAAATAAATCTAGAAAATGTAAAGTAATTTTCCCCAGGGTTGATTTGACCGATTTGTTTGAAAATTTATTAATATACCTATTATTGAGAGATTTAAGAGCGTTTATAGACACACTGGACAGATTTTTAGCTTAATAAATTCATGATAATTAATTTCTTTTGAATTTTCGTTATTCATTGATACTTATCGAGCGAAATTATGAAATTATCATGTTTACGTTCCTTATAGATTCCTCGATAACTCGTTTTTTTTTCAAAATATTTGCAATGGTACGCCGTAGTTAAAATAAATAAAACCCATTTTTGTTCCAGAAAAATTGAATTATTCAACAAGTTTTAGCCATATTATTGCAAATTGTAATCTTATTCTTATATGAATAATATACTGAAATAATTCACCTACATTAGACGTTGTAACAAAAGTTTTTTACATTGTTTAATAATTCCGTTGTTCTAAAAATAAAATGGTTTTCGTACATCTTGCCGTTAGCACTCGAACTTTTTTATATTAGGAAAGGTTTGAAACAATCCAGTCGAGTCAATGGTTCAATTTCGCCTGACGTTTCGGCAGTTGTATGCTGCCCTCATCAGAGGCTTAGGCTACTGATGCCGTGTGAGAACCTTGATGGTGTGTTGGTGGTACATAGTCACTTTCGAAGAAAGACTACTGTTCTCACAAGATTAAAGCACGTTAAGGTTTCAAACCTTTCCTAATAAAATGGTTTTCATTTTTTTTCTATGGCATACCGTTGCGAATATTTTGAAAAAAATACGAGTTATTGATCAATCTATGAGGAATATAGAACTAATAGTTTCATAATTTAGCTCAAAAAGTGTCACGATGAAATGCAAAAATTTAGGAGAAAATAATTTTTTTTCATCATGAATTTATTAAATTTAAATTTAAAATATTTTTTTAGAAAAATTTTTTTGGTAAGAATTATTGATAAGATACATTGAAAAGTAATATTTTTGTAATCTTTTAACCATCCCTGTTTTTTTCAAAAAATAAAGAAGTTTTTGCCATATTCAAATACGTTCCTTTCGGGTGGCATTCACGAATTTTTCACAACAAACTCCTTTCTTACTCTTCTTTACACGGTAAGATTTACAACTTGATCCATTTGGTGCAACATGGTAAAAAGAAAAAAAAAAATCGATTTTTTTTCATATTTTCGTCGAATGATATTCGCTATTTACTGGGAGAATATTTTTTCATTACACTTACAAATATATCAACAATCTGATATCATTTTTTCATACTGTTGGGAATAATTATTCAGTGTTAATATAATTAAAACAACATCCTGATTATCACGATAACGGAGATAAACGTTGCTTATAACACGAAAAAAATATCCCTCAAAGGAATTTTCAAAATTCACAATATTTCTGAAGTTATTCACATTTTTGATTTTGGCGCACTTAGTTTTCAAAAATTCATAACTTTGGCTACGTTTGTCGTTATAGGGGGACCGATTTGAACTCATTTTCTTTGCGACAGAATAAAGCTGCAAGAAAAGAATAGACCACTCGAACTTTCGTTTGCTGAACATAAAATATTCTCAACTCCCTGAAACAATTTGAGATTTTGGAAAAAGTTATGTTTTTTAAATTTGAAAAATACCACAGACATAGGTATATGTATTCTCTCAGTTCTCTGTAAATTTGAGAATGGGACACCGAGCCAGTTTTTTTCTACGACCACAAATGTGTATTTTGAGTATTAGTACTTATTTTTCATTTTTTAATATTTTCGGCTGACTACATCAGGTACTCAATTACAATTTGGAAATGGGATTCAAACTATATGTGGGTGGTTCTCCGAATACCGACATGGGTTTGGATTTCACGGTCTCAGATTTTTTTCAAACTTTGGGAAAATCTTGTGTACGATAAAAGAGGTACCTGTAATTTTTTCGAATTCTTTGATCCAATGGTTCGATTGTGATGGTAGCGTGAATTTTCCATTTTTTTTTAAACTTTGGCTTAGATTTGTCTTTTTAGGTGACATGGAGAAGAAGAAAATAAAAATTCGAAATACATAGTTTGATGGGAAAACATTTCAGCTTTCCAACGAAAATATTGCCGATCCCGTTGAAATTCAAAAAACCGTTAAAAATCTCAATTTTATGATGAAAATTTATTGTTCAGCGGCTTCCCCCACCTCGATAATTGTTTTGAATTTTTTTTGGAAATCTTGAGAATTTTTTCGAATTTCTACCCGGATTTCAAAGTGGGATACCCTTGGGTTCAGCCGCAATTAAGTAAATTGTGAATATACTCTGTTTTCTTTTAATTATATTAACACTGAATAATTATTCCCAACAGTATGAAAAAATGATATCAGATTGTTGATATATTTTTAAATGTAATAAAAAAATATTCTCCCAGTAAATAGCGAATATCATTCGACGAAAATATGAAAAAAATCGATTTTTTTTTCTTTTTACTATGTTGCACCAAATGGATCAAGTTGTAAATTTTACCGTGTAAAGAAGAGTAAGAAAGGAGTTTGTTGTGAAGAATTCGTGACTGCCACCCGAAAGGAACGTATTTGAACACGGCAAAAACTTCTTTATTTTTTAAACAAAAAAGGACGGTTGAAAACTTTCAAAAAAATTACTTTTTAATGTCTCATATCGATAATTCCTACCAAAAAAATTTTTGTTAAAAAATAGTCAGTAGAATAGTTACAATAAAGTAAATACTGAAAAACACGTTTGTTTTTTAAATTATGTCGTAACTCTTTGGGTTCAAAAGCTGAAATTTTCAGGAAATTTTTTATTCTTGAAGGGGTATGCTTTAGGAGGCCTAAAAAAATCGTTTTTTTGGGGGGATTTTTTTAGGACGGAAAAAAAAACCAAGTATAGCGCTAAACTTTTTAGAATATTTTAATACATATTTGAACATTAACAAAAAAAAAAAAAAAATTTCCGAAAGAAAAATATTCAAATGCAACCGTTTTTTATTCACAGTTGTACAGCTCCTCGTAATTAAATTCTCCTATCGGCGAGAAAGACGGGGCTCGTAATTTTGGTCTAAAACAAAAAAACCAAAGAAAATTTTAATTTTCATACATTTTTCTTCTAAGTGAACTAAGAAACCCCCAAAAATTGTGAAATTTAAATTTTTTTCAAGTTTGTAAAAAAATATGCTTTTTGCATAAGAAAAATCACTTCAACTTGCTAAAAAAGTTGTTTAGAAATTTTTTTCATGAATCTTTTTAGTTCAATTAGAAGAGAATACAAAACTGAAGCTAACAAGCATTGGTTCGTTTCGATTGGTCGTCTAGTTTTCTTGCAATCACGCCCGTCAGTTAAGAAAAATCGTAAAAACGAAAACTCGAGAAAACGCGTTTCAAAGTTTACGATCAGAAAACATGTTAATTTTCGATTACTTACAGAAACAATACGCCAATCAGCTATTCCTGCTCCATAAAGTGGACCTTCCGTTTCCTCATAAAACTCATTTTGATGAAGCTGCTCAAGTCTACGGGCCGTGCAAGCTTCCTTACTGGACAAAGATGCACGCCGGTTTTCCCTCTCGATTCGTTGTGCGTCGACGTTCATCTTGAATTGCTGTCAGACTTTCAAATCGAGCAACTGCATGGTACTGAGAACTGCAGAAGATCCTCCGTTGAACATTCCTGCAGCCATGTACGCAGCAATTTCAACGATTTTTTGGCCGGAATTCAGATGTTTCGGGCTCAGGTGCCAGACAGTGGAGTTGAACGATTCGTTCGAATTTTGCGTGTGCCCGCCTAAGCATCGCGTTATAAGTTTGTCGTTTGAAAGCTCTTCGTAGATTGGACGAATATGTTTCTCCACGTTTTCGTCAATCAATGTAGCAGGATGCTTTAAAGACGCAAGACGATTCGTGGCTTCAGCTTTGCGCCATTCACATCAGCTGTCGGACAATTCTTGTGGCGAGGAGATTCATCAGTTGAACAATAATGATCCAGCGTTGCCATTACAGCTTTTCTCATATCTTGGACAGAATGAAGATTTCTTCTAATTGCCAAACCATAATAAATTGTTAACATTTCAATGATGCTCTCTGTCAGCCGCTTTTTACATCCGAGCTTCTCTTGCTTCCTTTTATTTCGGAGTCGAGTACCCATACGCTTTTGTACATGTCCCACGCACTCATTTTTCGTAACAGGGCAATCGTCTTCGTATGGATTCACCTTGAGGATGTAAAAGGATGTAAAAGGAGTAAAAGTTTCCGACTCGCTGTCGCCAATGTAATTCGTATACTTTACTCCAAATTTTTCAACAGATCTCAAAAACATTTCCACGATTGAATCTACCTCCATCTTCCCTGCTAAACCGTCGTGATTCGAGGAGCATGATTCTTCATGATCTTCATATCATTCCTTAAATTCGTCGTCGTCTAATATGTTTTTTTTTTTTTTAGGGCACATGAATGACAATACGCACTTTTTACGGTAAGGTCAATTACTTTGCCAGAGTAATATGCAATGAGAGTTGTTACACCGAACAATGAAGTAAAGCCACGGTTTTTCCAGGATCCATCGCCGGAAACTTTCAAATCATTTGCAGTTCTTCCATTGTCTACATTTCTTTCTTGCTCTACTTTGACAGCTTTTTCACAGACACTTTTAAACATTGATTTCGACGCTGAATATAAATGCTGCACTATTTTATCATCATACGTTGATTACGCCAAACCTTGACATATATCCATGAGTCCACAAAACACATTAATGCCTTCTCGTCCAACACCAAAAAGCCTCATAACGAATACAATTCGTTTATTTATTACGTAACCGGTGCTTATTAACGGTCCTGAATTGATTTCTCGTTGTTCGCAGATACATGATAATATAATTTTGAAACCTAAGCCTCGGTGCCCGTTCTCTGCAAATGTTATATTTTGTTTACAAGATCTGGGGATTAATATATCGGAAATTGCAAGAAATAAGAAATTCAATTATTCGGTAACAGTGAACTGAATATACAATTACATTTTCGGTGCTTGCGGTGGCCAATTTTTTCTCACTATTACTTGTGCTGCACTCTGAATCGTCTGGTCCATTTGTGAATCGATTGCCGTGGAATCTACGTTTTCGCGGCTTAGCAGAACGATTATTGCTCGATTTATTACCTTTCGGATAACTTGCCATGATATTATACTGATGTCCAATTATCGAGAGTCAGAGCAAAACTTACCGTTGACGCTAGAAGCAACTCCGTAGAAGCACGTACACAGAAATGTATTATATTCCGTTATAATCCGTACTATAGCTTGACACGGCGCTTCTACGAAATCAAAATATTGTTTCGAACGACCGTTGATTGAACCTTTTCAGGTACACATTTCGGAGTTGGTAGACCAAAGGGAGGAGCGCGCACGCTCCAGTCTGCCCGAGCGCTCGCAGCTGCTCGACACCCCATCGTGTTTAGTGCTGTATCTTCGAAAATACTGCGAATTAGCCTTTATAACATTAGATACTGTGACGTTGCATTTTGCAATTCGTCACGGAATGCGCAATTTTTGGTAAAGTGGCGAAGGCAGATAGCTCTTGGAGGTAACGACAGACCATGGGTCAGCTTAAAATCATTTATTAGTTTAATTAATGCTTTTTCTTTTGTCTTATTTTGTAAAACGGAATGGTGGAGACTGGCACCAGGACGTCGAGGGAAACCAAACGCCTGTGAGGGTAAATATCTTTTATTAATTTTTGGATGACCTTCGATACACCTTCCGCCAACCTGACCATGAAGGCTCGGGTAACGGTCGAATAAGGACAGCTCCAGAAGCTAGTTTCTTCCGTTCCCGCCAACTCACCAGCCATGGAGCTGCAACAACCTCTCGTCAACTAATTCTACGTGTCTCGTCGAACGTTGGAAAACGTCGGGTGAATTGAGTAGCCCGACGAAGACTTGTCGACCTGGAGGTCGAACTAGACGCCACGATCGACTTTCTCGCCATCGAAACACTACCGCGGTTATCCCAGAACGATCCCGGTAGAAGAATCGCTACCATATGATGCAGGCCTGACGGTAAGCCTTCCACACCAGCCATGGGGAAACCTGGATGCAGTTCCGGAATGAAACATCAGTTTCCGATAGATCCTCTGACTGGTCGGTTTTCTGAATGGGAACGTAGTCAGGGAGCGCTTCGACACACGATGTTCGCGGGAAGTCCAACTACAAGAGTGAAGACTGCAGGATGATGTTATCGGACAGAATATGGGATTATTTGATGATTTTTGTATTTGAATATTACCGCCGTACCGCCACATTAGCTGGAGTTCTCGACAACCAATCAGCGTCTAGCCGAAGGGCCAGAACGAGCTACGCGACACAGCCAATCCCAGCCGGCCGTCTAACCAACGTTTAGGGTCTCGCTAAGGGCGAACGTCGTGGATTCCCCAAGCTATATAATGGGGCGCAACGCAAGAATCGGCCTACTTCTACGCTCGTCCGTCTTCGTATCGCCAATATCGTCAAGTACCGCCTATGTACCGCCATTCCGCCTGTCTCGCCAAGTAGTTTATTTAAACATGTGTTATTATTCGTTATAATTTTATATTTTGCTCAGTATAGTTCTTTATTTAGTATTTAACTTCTGTTTATCTTGTGATCTTTCTGATATCGTCTCTAAGGTAAGACCTTCTATCTTGTAAAACCACGAGTCTCGCTGGAATTCCGTTTATCTTTTATTATATTTTGTATTTGGTATATTGGATGTATTTGATATATTATTGTGACGTAGGTCACCTGTATTTTTGGTACGTTAAGTCATGAGGCTTCGTCCCGTCAATTTTTAGTCTATTGTTGATTATTAAAAATGGATTCCCGAGATGACTCGTGATTATCGATTTATTTGTGGTATATTATTTGATTATTTGGTAGTCTTCCTTAGAGTCAATTATTTTGTATTATTTCTGTAGTATACAGCGGCCAGCCGCTAGTTTGAGCATGTGATTTATATTCCTTTTTAGTAGATATTGTTCTGATATATTTTATACCCGATCTGTCGCAAAAACCTTCCAAGAGTTAGAGCGTAGGAGTCAGCATTTGTTATTTAGTTTTTATTTTATTGTTTATTTGCTAAGTATTTTCTATTCTCTTATTTCTCTTGTTTTGGGGAGATCAGTCCCGTCAATTTATTAGTCTATTTTCTGAATAATATTCTCTTTATTGTATTGAGTTGATTGCACTAATACTAATTCTATTTCTCGTCTGATTTCTTTCTTATATGATTCTTATTATATTATGTGATTTTCCGTCTGAATATTATATGGTTCTTTTGGTATTCTATTTCTTACTTATTTGCTATTGTATCGCTTCTTTTGATCTATTATTTTGTTAATTAAGAGAAACCTTACGCATTGTTACTGATACCTTAAATGCTTGTTCCGCGAAAAATTAATAAAACGGTCTAGCATATGTTGAATATTGTATTCTGCCTTTTTATTTGGTGAACATAGCCACTCTACCATTTATTATATTGTATTCTGAGATATTCGGTCGTTTCCGCCGTAATCTCTAATTTCTTTAGATATTTGTGTGTTTTAAGTGACGTGAAAACGTCTGGCGCCCAACAAACTATATTTATTTTTGATAATTTAGAGTAAAACGCCGAAGGCGCGTGTGTTGCTAAATCTCTCTCAAATTTAGTACTCCCGTTGCAATACATATTCTTAGATATTGTTATAAATGTGTGTTCTACCCGGTATACGCGTTGCAGTATGTTTATCAATGTATGACTGCGTTGTCGAGACAACGACAGACTTCTTGAAAGCTTTTAGCTAAAAAGACGTGTTAAATAAACTGTTATAAACTCCGACTCGTTAATTCTCTCCAAATTTACATTATATTAGGAATAGATTTAAGCAATAAGAAAAATCGAATTTTTGAACCTTTCAAAGCAGGATACCCCCAATTAGAAATCTATCAGCCATATGGATTTTTGAAAATCACTGGGGGCAGATTTTATATGCTATTCCGGTTATACCCTTTGTGTGCAATCATTTTTCATTCAGCTGTGTAAGTTTTAAGGTCAATCTGCAAAATGTACCGAGGAGTCCATTTTTAAAGTTCTCTCTAGTATATTATCAAAGAAATCGTCGAAAACTTCGGTAATAATGGGTCTAAAGTTTTCTTTTACAGAGGATTTATTTTTTGTCACTTCAAAAAAGAATCATTTGAAAGAGGAAAATTCAAGCTTCAAGACCATCACTGTCGAATTTTTCTGCAATTTTTTTGTAGACACTACATGAACAGAACTTTTGAGAAATTATATCTATCTGTATAATTCAGAAATCTTCACTTAAACCTGCATAGCTGAGTTAAAATTTATCGTAGACGATTTTAAAAAAGTCACTGTAACGTTGAAATCTCAAGCTAAAAGATCCTAATATTAAAATTTTATTGAAACGACTTTTCATCGAGTTATAACGTAAAAAACAAAAACAATTTTCGATGTGATGTTTCATGAACTTGAAAAATTTCTCATTGCCAACGTTGATGATATTAGCGTATGAGACTTCATGAAGAACCCATTCCTCAATCAGAAGAAGAAAGATAATACTACGGTTTGTCTATTCGGTTTAGTCACTTGGCGTATTTCCGTCATATTGCAAATAAATTTGGAACGCAAAACGTCAGTTCAAAATAGCGACTGAATATCGTAGGTGTCGAAGTAGATCGGAACAATGTTCTTTGAAAGAGATTTTAAATTGTCAATTTCAAACAGTTCCAACTATAGCCGACTGCCTAAACCGAGTAGACGAACTGTAGTTATAAGTGATATTTAATTTGTTCCGACTAGTATAGAGAATACAGCTCCCGAACGGATCTAACGTTTGATAGAGTTGGTGGAACTCACGTGAGATTTACCTTATAATTTTCAAATAATTACATTTATTTGATATGTTTTAATAACAAATGTATATTCTCTAAATAAAACAATGGGAAATGTTGTTCAGTAGCAACATTGTAACGTTAAAAACCGTCGACTGTCTGAGGGTTTTTTACGCTAGAAAATTCCCACCTTTTTAATCGATTCACACTGATTATCTTTTGTTATTCCAACAAATTAGAGGGATTCATCGCAGTCGCAGAAAACTCGTTACAAGTGGAATACGTTTATCTCCGATTTGCTTCGTTACTCTCGAAGTCTCTAAATTGATTTTTCGATTCCATTGAATTTATTACTTGTTTATATACAATCTATTTGTGGTATTCATTGTCTATCATAATGTCTAGGCGTAAGTGTTGTTACAAAGGGTGTCAGGGAAATTCTCAAGGTGTTGCCGCTAGTTTCTTTAGATTTCCGGGTAACGATGATGATAGGTATGTATAATATATAGTAAAGTATAAAATTTCTGATAAGTGAAGTTTATGAGATTTTTCATTGAAAGAATTCACCCTTTGTTTTTTATATTGATTACGTCATAATCGAACATGGATAATTAATCACAGACATTTTTGAATTGAATTAGCTAAAAATAAATGTCGATACTATTTTTGAAGAATATTCAAAATGTGAAATCTTTGATTTAGAAATCTGGAAAACGACAGTCGCACGCTATTTGAACGGCAAAAAACTTTGTAGCTCCAACTCATTATTTTTCCTATGGAAACTCTCTTTGAAAACACACATATGCTTATATAGATTAGAGATACATACATATGAAGGGTCCATTGGGAAAAGGGAGATTGTCAGTTTTTCAACATTTTGAATAAAAAAATAGTTTTCGGTAGTTTGAACTGTGCTCTATATGCTGTTCGTATCAGATTTTGGATTTGATCATTTTTTGGTTCTTACACCATTTCGCAAACAAAATTTTTTGATGAAAAAAAAGTTACGTCAAATTAACATATGCAATCTAGTTATTGAACCACCGCTACATTACATTAAAAAAATAAAAATTTCAGTTATAATTTTGTGAAGAAGCGCAGATTTTTTTCTCAGCTTCCTAAATTATCGTCACTAGCTAAAGGGAAAAAAACGAAGGCAGTCAGATTTAGAAGACGATTATACTGCATTCCCTGAAACTATGGAAAAAAAAACGTGGACAAAAAATTCAAAAAATTTTTTTTTCTTTATCATTCCCCATTTTTTCCCTGTAAATTATCAATCTTGTTCTGTTTTTTAATTATTTAATGTATCATTATTTACTGAATGTTGAAAAATATTTATGAATGTTGTTTAGGATTAAATTGTCTATGAAAATGTAATTTTTTTGTTTGTTTCGACTTTAAGTAATGAAAGATTTAACACGTTATTTTCAATTTCTGAATAATCAAAAATGTGGACAATCACCCTTTTTACCGTGGACCCTTCATATGTGCGTGTGTGTGTGTGAGTATCATTATATACATACTATATACTATATACATGTTTATTTTTTACTACTATTTATTATTTTTTATTTATTTTTTACTACTATAACTATATACATGTTTATTTTTTTTCAACAGACTTTTGGATTGGATCATTCGTAGTGGCAGTAGTGAGGAGCTTCAAGATCTTCTTATTTCGAAGCTTAGGGAAAAACGTATTTATAGTCTTCATTTTCCATTAGATGCTTTTCAGAATTCATTGAGACAAAAGCTAAATCGTACTACAGTTCCTTTGATGGTAGATTCGAGTAGAAATCGAAAATAGGTTTGACGAAATAGTTACTCTGACAGATTTGCTACCAAATTCTTCTCAAGGGCCCCCCACGATTGCTTCGAAGACATTACCAATTATCAACGCTACTGACAACACCGCGACGACCAGACATGAGACTGACACAGCAACGACAACGATTAGACCGGACACTAAATTCAAACAGAATCAGATTTATCGCCGTAACAAACAAGACAATAAGACTAGGAGACAAATTCGTAATTTGAGATTGAAACTTCTACGACGTACGACTAATTCTAAAGGTAGCAAGATTATAGATAGTAGACATAGGATTTCTTTCGGGATTAAAAGGGGCTCCTCTAACTCTCGTTAAAGCTCAGTTGCGTGTGGGGAAGAAGGTTAGTCAGTGGTCGGAAAAAGAGAAAGAATTAGGTATTGCGTTGTTTTATAGGTCTCCGAAATCGTATAAAGCTATGTTAAGGATGGGGTTTAAATTACCGAGTGTGCGTACAGTTAGGAACTGGGTCAATATACTAGATCTAAAACCAGGGATATCGACGGAATTATTCAGTAAATTAGGAAACGCGGTAGCAACGATGGATGGGCGAGAAAAACAATGCGTTTTAATGTTCGATGAGATGACGATTAAGAAGTGATTAAATTATAATAGGAAATTGGATTGTGTAGGAGGTTTTGAGGATTACGGAGAGTTAGATCGGAGTGAGAAATTAGCTTCGCACGCGTTAGTTTTCATGGTTAGAGGTTTGACGTATAATTGGAAAATGCTACTAGCGTATTATTTATCAGCAGGGCCGGTAACCGCGGACAAATTACTTGACATTTTTAATAGCATTATAGATTCGTTGACTAGCATAGGGTTACAGGTTAGAGCTTTCGCTTGTTATCAGGGTGGTCCGAATCAAAAATTATTTCGTTTGTTAGGAATTGATGATAAAAATCCTTTCATTGTTGTAGGTGATAGAAAAATATACGGACTTTTCGACTTTCCGCATTTAATAAAATCTTTACGTAATAATTTGTTGAAATACGATTTTGTAGTAGGAGATGGTGGATTAATTACGTGGAGGGGATTGAGATATTTGCATGAGATAGATTCTAAGGGGGTAGCTCGATCAATTCCAAAGCTTTCGCCTCGACACATATATCCAGGACCTTTCGATAAGATGAATGTGAAACTAGCAACTCAGGTATTTAGTCATTCGGTTCACGCGGCACTTTTAGCTTTAGCTTCGACAACTGTGGACAGTGAGACTCAGGACGAATTAGCCAATTTAGGCGATTTTATTGGAAAGATTGACAATATATTTGACGCGATGAACAGTAAAACTTTGTTTGACAGAAATCCTAATCGCAAACCTTTAAACACGGACGATACACGATCGACAGAAATTTTACAAGACGCTTTACAGTGGTTACCGCATTTGCAAGTTTCTCATCACACGGCCAAAAATCCGCCAACTTCCGAAAATCTAATACTGAGTATTACTTCAATTTTCAAACTGTGGGGGGACTTGCAATCGGAGGGTGTAAAGTACCTACTGACGTCACGACTACAGCAGGACCCGGTGGAAAATTTGTTTTCCATCGTGAGACAACGCGTTTCATACGGCACCAATCCTACCGCGACTCAATTCCGACAAAATTTACAAAAAATAATTAGCAACCGATTATTGATACCGCCAAAGACAGGAAATTGTGAAAACGACGATGACAAAATCATGGACCTAAAATCGTTATCAATTCCTACAGACACCGAAATTAACCGATCCAATACTCGTACGAACGACGATCAAATCGACGGACTCGACTATCTTGAGGGAAGTGGCGTAGATGTGGTAGAAAAGGATGTAGATGATTCTTTTGAGGTAGAGTTAGTTAAAGATCGAGTTAGTTTAGAGGACAACGCAATTTATTACTTTTCAGGCTTCTCCGTAAAAAAAAAAACTTAGCGAAATTCAACTGCGATAGGTGTAAGGAAATACTTCTCGATAGTCGTAGGGAAAGCGTATCAAGCGAGCAGGTTCTTCAATTTTTTAAGGCATATCCAACTAGAAATCAGGCTCCGTTAGGTAATCTTGTAGCATCCTCTGAAGTATATTGGCAGGTTGCGTCAAGTCATTTGCGTCTTTTTGGAAAATATTATCCCGAAATCGGTTACAAATACAACGTCGTTGAGTCATTAGTTAAAAAATTAATCAATCAGAATGAGAAGCGTCGAAATTGGTTCCAGGATAGTTGCCGTGATCATCGAATATTTCTGCTCCGTAGTATTTTGATTTCGCGAATAGTTAGAGGGTTGCAGTGGTCGTCGACTGAAGCTCGCGAATCGAGGAAACGTCGTTATCTAGGAAATTCAAGTTCTAATTCAGCTATGAAGAAGTTTAAAGGTAATTAGAGGTCGGTCGTTCGTTCCATATTTTTTCGTCCTAAAATCGTGAGAGGCGAGGGGACTCACATTAAACAAGCACCCCGATATCATCCCTTCGTTCTTTCATCGTCATTCATCAATTCATGGTAATAGGCCTACCGGGGATCCCGCCATGTTGAATAATGGGAAACGAATTTTTTGCAGTACCTCTCGGGTAATTTGGAAAACTGCGAGTCGTGCGACATGCGAATTATTATAATTTGTATATGAGTGAATATACGCTATTGGGATTTTGCACGGGCCGAGGAAAAATATTATGAAAATTACTCTATATAGCGCAATAAAAATACTCGTAGGATAGAAAGACATGTCTTTCATAGAGCCACATAGTTTCATTGTAAAATATAACCACACTTTTTGATTAAAAAAAAGTATAAGCTATAAATGTCCCCTCCCCTGGCGTGCCCCTTCACCACATTTCCATATAATTCTTAATTTAGTTCTCTAATTACTCATTATTTATTATTTTCTCAGTAATAATATAAAAGCTGAATACTTTCAAGAAATATCTAGAGGTAAAAAGATTCATAAAGTAACTGCAATCATGAAATTTTTCATTGTTTTTCACGGCCTGGTGTTTTTCGAATTCAAAAATGCCGCGTTAGATCGCAACACCGCGCCTCGGGCCCTAATGGTACCAAAGTATTCATAGTCAATTTAGCGCCAAGCCATTTGAACGAGTAGATTCACATAAAGGACGCTCGAACTGGTTACGTGTCGTCCCTGAGTAAGGCTCGGTGCCAATGAAGGTTGTCTTTCCCCTGGTATGTATATTTTTCAACTTTTTAATCCTATTTAATAAATAAACATAAATACAGACGTATTTAAGTACGCTAATTCAGTGAATTTCAAGTGATTCATTATTGTGCTTCGCATTCTCTTACCATCTTCAGTTATGTTCGAATTTGTCACTTCCCTGGCGTCTTTACCCTGGTCTTCCGAGTGCCAGGGGAAATACATCGGAGCCAGGGGAAAGACATTTGTTTGTGCTAGCCCAAAATGGTGATTACCCCAAACTATTTTCGTTTCCTTTCAGTTATTAACTGCAAGAAAACTTTAGTTAGAGAGGCAAAACATGGCTAATGTGAAAAGAAAGCAAACCCGAGAGGAAAGATTGGAAAAAAAGAGACTAGCTGAAAAATTGCGTTATCAGCGACTACAGAACGATCCAGCCAAAAATGCAGAAATGAAAGAGAAGGAGAGACAGAAATATTTAAAAAAAAAAGAAAAAGGACAAATTAAGTCCGTTAAAGATATGACTCCCAGAGAGACGAGGGTCATACGAAAAATTTGGCGAGAAAAAACGCGAAGGCGTAGAGATCGTCTCCGGTTACAAAGACCGGAACTGGCTCCCGATACACCTCCGACTTCAGATAACGAAGAACCACCACCACCTGAACGCGTGGAGGATAGAAGAGTCACTGCTGCTAAAAAAAGGGCAGTGAAACAAAGAAAATCGCGAAATAAACAGATTAAAAAACAAAACAAAGAGATCAAGAGACTGAAGGAAAAA
This sequence comes from Macrophya annulata, assembly GCA_963924015.1. Lineage (NCBI taxonomy): Eukaryota > Metazoa > Arthropoda > Insecta > Hymenoptera > Tenthredinidae > Macrophya > Macrophya annulata. The sequence goes on from OZ001264.1 coordinate 6,766,808, forward strand.
ATAAAAACATTTCAGAAAAAGATGCAGCGTCTGAACAAAAAACAGCTAGTCATGACGCCGAATTCAAAAGTGTCAGCTCTGCTATCAAGTAATACTAGATCTAACATAGAAGAAGTAAGGAAAAAATTGTTATTCAGTGAAGTAATGGAAAACCAACTTACAGAAAACCTGAGTTGTATAACAAATGATAAAGAGAAACAAATATTCAGAAGAGTGTTGAGTGGAAGGGTAGCAAAGAAATACAAAGTTCTGAACCAAATTAACGACAAACCAATAAAACATTCGAGAGATAAAAATAAGAGTTTGCTGGACATGAGTCGTAAGATGAGAAAAGACAAAATAAGTACAAAACTGAAAGAAGTAGTCATTCGATTTTTGGAAGAAGATTGTAACAGTCGATTGTGTCCGGGAAAGAGAGATTGCATAACAAAAAATAAAGAACGAAAACAAAAAAGATTTTTAATAGACACCATGAAGAATCTTTATTATAAATTTGTGCGAGCAAAAGGTATCATTTGCAGCTATACGATGTTTTGTCGTTTACGGCCGTTCTGGATTATGCCACCACGAATCGACAAACGTGAAACATGTCTTTGCATAATACATGCGAATATGGACCTGACATTATTTTGCCTTAGCCAGGCTAAAATATTGCCCTGTGCAAATCATCAATCGCTACTTGAACATCTATGCTGCAACAGATACAGTGAATTGTGCCTCTCTCGAGAATGCCAACGATGCAGAATAAGATCGATACAATATAACGAATTTGATAATTCCATATTACTTAAACATCACAAGTGGCAATCTGTGGTAGAAGAAATTGAAGACTTTAAAACTAAAAAAGTACGTAATGTTAGAAAATATGCCAAGAGAACATTAACTTCTGAGCCGAAAGACGTTGTTTTACAGCTTGAAAACGACTTACAGTCATTTCTAAAACATGAAATGAATATTTCGCACCAGTACCAAGTCATCAAAGTTTTAAAGGAAAATCTGACTGAAAAAGACTGCGTAATCCATATGGATTTCTCGGAAAACTATAATACGAAGTATTCTGAAGAAGTGCAATCGTTTCATTTTGGTGGTTCGCGAACACAAATAAGCTTGCATACTGTGGTCGTGTACACAAAGGGAAAAACTGAATGTTTTGCGACAATGTCCATCAATTTAAGCCATAACGTTCCGGCTATTTGGGCACACTTGGAACCGATATTGCAGAAACTGCCAGATACAATAGAAAACATTCATTTCCTTAGCGATGGACCTGTTACCCAGTATAGAAATAAAGATATGTTTTTCTACTTGGCTTGTCAGTTCACTACAGCAAACTCAAATATTTGCAATTTCACCTGGAATTATCATGAAGCGGGCCATGGGAAGGGTGCACCTGATGGCGTGGGAGGAACATGCAAAAGAACTGCAGACAAATTAGTCGCTACTGGAACTGACATTCCAACTATAGACGCATTTGCAAAAGCCATCGAAGAAAACTGCCCAGGTGTTAAAACATTTGTTGTTACAGATTCAGATATTCAATCAAAAAAGACTATCATAGAAACTCAGCAATCTCAGATTAAATCTTTTGTTGGCACTCTCAAAGTTCATCAGGTTCGAGGTACCGTATTTTTACCACTTAAGCTGAGCATGAAGAGTTTGAGTTGCTTTTGCAGTATTGACTTCTGTCCACACTATGACTTGGGGCAAATTATCTACCCTCGGCATGAAGAGCAAAGATTGAATATCACCGATGTTTATTCGGATTCCGATACTGAAAGACCGAGCTGCTCAAAACAAGCCTTGAATCAAAACCACACTAAAACCTTTAAGAATGGTGATTATGTTCTCGTTAAATTCCAGCAGAGAAAGAAAGAATATCGCTATGTCGGCGTATGCTCCGAAGTGGATGAAGATGAAGGAGAAGTACTTGTCACTTTTCTTAAGACTTGCAATGACAGCGCGATACTATTTAAAGTAGATGAGCAGGATGTTTCTCATATTCCATTCGAACAAATATGTAAACAACTTCCAGAACCTAGTCTCGTTCTCCAGGGCGATAGAGTATTTTATAAGTTCCAAGAACCCGTTGATATCTTTGAGCAATAAGCTTCTGAAGCCAAATATATATTATAACGTTCGTTTATTAAGAAATGTTGACCAAGTAAAAGTATATTTAAATGATTAATGTTGTTCTCTTGTTGCCAAATGTGTACCATTTATTTTAAAAATTTATGTTATATTTTAAATGAAAAACGACGATTACTTGTATGAGTTGAAATTTCATAGCAATAAGTTTTGTTAGAAATTATTATGGTTCAAGTATAATGTAACCTGTTTGTGTTGATTACTAATTAAGTTTTTTTTGTGTCATTTCTAAGCGAAGATAATAAGGTTAGTTATAACTTTTTTAAGGTCATTGTGACTGATATTTAATGTGATTTTATGAGATAGTATGATTGGTGAAAAGCATAAATAATATCTAGGTATGTAGTTAATAAGCTATACTTTACCTTGTTCTTTGAAATTCACTAAGACTATCAAATTCAAGAGATCCTAATAAAGCTAATAATTAAAATGTATTCCAATGTTTAATTTTTTATAAAATCCGACTAACCGAATAGGATATATTACGCATTACATGTCACTTTTCTGCCCAATTTGTCACTACCCTGTGCACAATGTCACTCCCCTGACTAGCGTCTTTCCCCTGGTCACTATAAAACTCAGAAAATTGATAGTAAATACTGGTCCGCTCAGAATTAACATGCAAAGAACATTTATTATTCATATAATTAAAATCAGACGTTTATCACTGGATTACTTCCGTGGGCACAAGTTCATGGAGCAAATCCCAATAGCGTATATTTACTCATATGTTGTTATTTTCCTTTATTACTATAAGTCGTATTATTGTGACAAAGTTTTGGTAATTTCAGGTAAAACATTATAGAACGCGTGGATTCTCAGTTTTGATGTTTCTTACGATTAAACATCAAATAATGTTTCAGAGTTTTTTCTTTATATTCTTTTTCTTATGTTTTTCTTTTTTATTTGGCTCCAAAAGGAAACAAAAGAGAAATGTTAATAAAAAATCAAAGTTTTGTTATTTGATTGAATATAGAAAATTGGTGTTGACCTTTTTACGCGGTTTTTTACTTTTCACCAGAAAGTTTTCCGCATTAAAATCAGATAAGAATCAATCTTTACGCAAATTTTTCAAGCGATCCTAAAATATTTTCCGAGCATTTTTGAATTCAAGAGAATTAAAGCGTCGGTGTGAAACGATTGAATGTATGTATCGTATCTACGCGTAACTTTTATATGAGTTAGTGAGCGATCTTGGCGCTCCCAGTGGTTGGGCGCGAAGTTGGAGACGTCTGTGAGCCGCAAGCGTGTGTGCAGGTCGTTGACGCGGTCTCCGTTTATGTGTAAGTGAGCAATCGTGACGCTCCAAGTGGTTGGGCGCGAAAGTAGAGACGTCTGTGAGCCGCAAGCGTGTGTTGGAGGTCGTTTACACGAACGTCTCTTATGTGTGAGTTAAATTCGGTCAATTTTCATCAGCGCCATCTGCTAGATGGGCGCGAAAGCTCTTGTACATAAGGAAAAGTGAATAAGCATACCTCCTCCACGCCGTCTGCACCTCTATAGGCTTCTACAATCAACGGTCCCTGTAAGTGGCGGGGTCAGGAACTAAGAGAAACAAAATATGCCTCTAACTCACTTCTTTAAAGTCCAGTTAACATGTTCTGCGCAGCTGTGATAGTAATGGCGGATTGGCGGGTTTTAAAAGTATCTAACCCTAAAATTGAAATATATTTTGTGCTTGAACGTCAATGAGTTTATAAAATATTTTTAGCCAATGAAATAATAACACGAAACGTATGAGCGATTCGTCGATTTAATCTTAACCTTCAAAACATTATTATACGTGTAAATGTTCTACGCAAGTGCCAGATGTTGACTTGCGCAGAAGGCTCTGGTTTGAACATGACAGAAAGAGACAACATTATCGTCGGCACCGTACAAAATTAGTCTCGTTTCAGACCCTACTAGCAATATAGGAGTATTACATAAGTATACATATGGTCAAGACAGATCAACAATGTTGTTTGAACGACTTGAAGTTGTAAGCGCATACGCGTATTTCTCGTACGAAGCATTTGCTCGTCAACTGGCTGATCGAGTCCACGTTCACGATTCAAAAATCCAAGCACGGCTATGTTCATGTTCAAACCATTAATATGCAGGTCTCTACACGTGAAAAAAATGTTGTCAGCTGAATATCAATCATAGAAAATGAGTGAGATCATGAGTGTAAGTATAAGGCATTATTAATAACATCAGCTAGCATTAATTATAGCATGAACAGAATTTGACTGATTGTCGTGTTATAACTTATTTCTGCAGTCCCATAAATGACGCTGCAGCTAGCGGCGAATTCGGAAAAGCAGCGGCTCTCATTCAAAGGAACGGAGTTGATTAAATTCGGGTATTTCAGAACTGTAGAGTGTATCAACAGTGTGTGGAAGGCTTAATAAGATGAACATCATTCAGAACAATTAGAAAACATTTTAAACGAGCGTTGATGAATCAACAAATGATTGTCTGTGTCAGCAATCCCATGTCAATCTCGTGGCATACGCGGAGGAGATCAGCTCTGGCTCCAAAACTGTGCAGTAACATAATTTCGGAAACAAGAAGTAGTAACAATCTTCGACCCATCTGAAACGTGGCTTAGTTGCAGAATAATAGCCGTATTAGTTAACAAATTGACGACTGGTCGAGGAAACACGCTGGGGGGACGATTCTTTCTTTGATCGGTCATTTTCGACGTCTTCTTCCGAATAATTCATATATTAAGATGGAACGCGGCATTGTTCTAAACAATTCCTCGTTTCAACTCGGAATTTGGAAGATTCTATTTTTTTCATGGATTGAAGAGGGTGTATTATTTTTTCGCGGGGTTGACACTTCGCGTTTCAATATGAACCTCAAACCACTGTTTCGGGGGAGAATGGAGGAACATTTCTAATTTTTTTTCATATTTTTTACGATTTTGCGAGATTCAGAAAGTGCAGTTTAGCTCATCCACGTACGCTTGAGATTTTTAGTCCATTTTTTTAGATACCGTATAATACAAAAAAATCAATTTTTCCAAGATTTTATTCTAATAACTTTTCATCATAAGGTGGTGCAAAGGCAATCAAGCCGATAGAATTGGACGATTATAAAAAAAAATCCAAACAAAAAAAACAAAATTTTGTCGCTTCTTTGTGTCATTATTGATCCGAAATACGTCGCCGTATAACGAAAAATCATTTCCGACAAAATTATTTTTTTTTCTGATTTCGTGCCTGTTTTGTCTTATGTTAGCACCGCTGTTGACTTTCTGCACCAGTTTTCTGTGGTAAGGTCATGATCCATTTCCATCTCTGCATCGGTGTATTTTGCTTCTTTTTCCATAATTGCTTTTGTTTTGTCAGAAGCCTTTATTGCTTTTAACCGTTTGGTGTTCGGAAACATATCGGAACGTTCATATGCGCTCGAGCTACCTGTACAGGCCTTTTCACCTTTAGTAGGGTTGTTTCTTTTGCCGGTTCAGTCATTTGACATGGAGTATTTGGCACGACGACATCCTCATCATCTTTCTCTTTTAAATGGTTCCTATTCCGACGTGATTTGTTTTCTTCTGACGTGTTGTGCGGCAATCATATTTTCTTTGCAATAGTCTGTTTTGGACATTTTTCGCTAATGTCGTGATCGCTTTCGAAATGAAATGTCTCATTTTTTCATCAAACAAGTATTTTTATATGATTTTATTCCAATTCTCAACCGGGACATTGGAATTCCTCCTAATCCCGAACTCTTTGATAGCTACTCCGGACCACAGGGGGTAATATGGCAGAAGCTCGTCTACAAGATACGCTACAAATTGGGGAACGTAAAGTGGATTTGCATCATTAGCGTTTGTGGACATTTCCATTATTTTCTGGCACTCGGAATAGAAGAGATTATAGAATAGCGACTATTGTCGCTGCGTCTTGGGAAAAACAAGAGGATCCTCCAAGTCCTCCAATTCGGAGATGATATCGATTCCGTCCAACAAGTCCAAAGATTGGATGTCACACAGCTTTTCGAAATATGCATCATGATCGTCGCATTGCTTTGGAAGTTCAAAAATATGACAAATTATACCGAATAAGGTGACAGTTTCCTTCAAATCTGTCGTATGGATTAATACGCCCATAGCAGATTTCAAAAGAATTCGTATTTTTTCGTCGTTTGTGAAAGTCTTTATTCGTTTTATACCGGATTTGATTAAATGGCTCGAGCACACGTGAATGACGGTTATCGGAGCGTGCAGTTTGTCCGAATAATGGATTTTGTTCCACATTCCCTCCAGATATAATACGATATCCATGTTGTTAAAGGCTTTGCAAGCGGCTTGTATCATGGCCTTGCTGAGGTCAGTTAAAATTTGTGATACCACGGGTCTCTTAACGGTAAGTTTCTTTAGCATTATTACAAATATCTCAAGACTTTTTTTGAAGGAATATACGCTATGACCGCAAGTAATGAACTCCAAAAGAGCGATTGGGGTCGAATCGCCGCCGGCTACAACCAGACAGTAATAAAATGGTCGTTTTTCACTGTCAGGAGGCTGTCCAAAGACAGTTCCAATTGCGTCGAAATGCAGACACAAATAGCCTTTTTTCATCAGATCGATGACTAACCGAACTTATTGTTCGGAAAACAAAGTTACAATTCACAATTGTTCTCCCTCAACTTCTCACTATGATCGAATTCGTTTTTCAACTAAGTCATAAATAAATGAAAATTCGCGTCCAGATTAAATTTCTCCCTATCATCGCTGGCAATCTTGTTCATCAGTATTGATGAAGAAGCATAGTTTCTGTTTCTTGTCTGTAAGACTTTTTCGTAAACTTTGTAAATCATATCACCGGCCAAATTGTATGCATTAGTGTGTTTAAGTTGCGCAGCTACATTTTGTCACGCCTTACCAGTTATAAATCTCCTGTGGATTTCATCTGCACTGTGATCGTAACTTCCTGTTTTGAATACGTGAACCTTGGACTGACAATTTCTGTGAATTTTCTCATATATTTTAAACGTATATGTGTCGGCGAGTCGAGCAAGAATCTGTATGGACCTTGTGGTTCCATTCTTTTTTTGAATAAATCAACTCTAACAAGAACTAAACTTTTCTGAACAATATTTATTCAACAACTTTTTGAAGAAAAAGAAAATAAAGAATAAGTTTTCAAATAAATTGATAACAGTTATTCGTTTAGAAAGATTTAATAGAAAGAAAATGCAGAAAAAGGACCAACAGTTCTGTGAAGAATTCTATTTCAAAATCAAAGATTTTCAAAATCTGTTATAAAACAATTCGTTGCTTCTAAGCAACGAATTAATAATGTCAACACGGCTCTGTTCGAGCGCTCTGAGTATGCAGGAGATACCCTATCCTTTTCCGCATAAAATGTTTCTTTTCAATTTTCTCATTACACTGACACATGTAAACATTCTTGCATTTTACAATGAGCGGCGGCTATGAATGGACAGTATGTTTTCTTCCTAGTACCGTACTGTACTTTGTGGTAGTCAAACTTTAGCACGCATTTGTTATCGATTGTTTCAAAATGTTTGCTCATCTCATCGCACCATCCTTTTCCAAGTTTTGGTTCATTTTCTATCCAAAATTTTTCTCAAAATTCAGAATATAAAGTAAAATTTTCTGCTAAGTATACATCTGCTTTGTATACATCTATCTTTCTCCGTAACGTCCTCCGTTCCCCTTGCCCCGCGCCTATACTTAAGGCGGTCTGCTATGGAACCTTACGAAGAGAGAGGGAGTGGTATGCCTCTGTCTCAACATGTTGCCATCACTTTCCACTCAAACTCAAACGGGCTATTCTCCATCCATTAGTATAAGATCTATGGTTGAAACGATGCTTGAAGATGCTTGAAGCGCCAAGTGCTCTTGCGCGGGCGACAAGCGAAGTCACCTCGTGGCACACGCAGAGCATAGACGGTAGATTTGACAGAAAAACGGTAGGGTGGTAGGACAGGCCAAAAAGCGGTAGATATACCGTTAAAGCGGTAGGGTTGGCAACGTTGCTTCAGAGCGAATGACTATAGGTCCGGAAGAAGCCTCGCGCTTGACATAGACTACCCCATCGCGAGTCCAAACAAATCGATAGCTGCAACGTTTAGCAATCTCTTTGGCTTTCCCCAGAAGCGCAGCGAGGGCAGGCCTCAAGTGCTCATTTAAAAACACAGGTCTGTGAGGACGTTCCCCGCCTAATCGGTGAGGAAGGGACGGTGTCGAACGCTTTGGATATGTCGAGCACCGTAACCACTCCTCCGACCTTCTTCGCCTTTTTCAAGGCAGCGTTCAAAAGATGAACATTTGAGTAGCATCCGTTTCCCTCCGTGAATCCCTTTTGTCGCTCAGACTGCTTTATGACAGACCTCAGTCGTCGATCCAGCAGACCAGAGTATATCCGGCTGATCATCGAGCTAACTGTGATGGGTCGCCAGTTTCTTACGTCAGTCAAGTCCTTGCCAACTTTTGGGATTAGCGTAGTTCGATTTGCTCTCCATGCGGCCGGGTAATGTTGGGCCCAGAGAAGCAAGTTTCGGAGTGCGGCGAGGGCGGCATAGGTGTCAGGTTTTGTGAGGTCACCCTTTGTTATGCCGTCCGGACCGGCAGCTGATGAGCTGGCGATCTTGCCAATCCTTCGTTCAATCTCTGTGGCCGAAACCGGTCTCAGAATGTCCCCAACAGGGATCTCATTCCTGGTTAGTTCAAAGGGGGGGACTTCTGGACCGGCTGCACCCCACAGGTGGTCATACAGATGTTGAGTGTCTGCATGAGGCGGTGCCTTTCGTACCTGAAGTAGCGTCAGATCATTTGCCATGACAATATCGGCTAAATTCTTAGGAGCGTTATTTATAAGGTCTTGACACCTTGCGAAGGCATGAGCTCGACGAACTGCTCTATTGGCTGACCGATGCCTACTTCTGCCTTGCCTTTGTTTCAGGCTTCGACTCCTCGCTGCGCCTTTTTTAAATTTGGCGTCATCGTTCGATTTCGTGTCGGCCTTGAGGGTTCGCAGGAATTCACCATACAGAATGTCGATGTCATTCCCGGCGGGGTTTCCATCATTGACTAGTTCTTGCAGGTGGGTCATCCAACTGGCCCATCGCTCAGAGCACGTTGTATACGCTCTAATAGCACCAAGAAGCCTTCCCATCCAGGTTTCCCCTGCTTGCCGTGCTATAGGGGCAGGTACCTCAATGGCCGGGTGTTGCGGCTCGGCCGCATTACTGACTCTACCGATGTCAAGTTCAAGTTCGAGGTCGAGGTGCGCTTGGTTGATAGCCTCCTCTCGTTCTAAAGGCGGGGTGTAGGAAGGATCCTCCTCCCTTTCCAATGTTGGTAGGGCGAGTGCCGCTTCGCCATCCTCCGCTAGTTCAAGTGCGGGGGGTGGTCCCTGAGCTGGTAGTTCAATATCCCTTAGTGGGTCTGCTCGTCGGACCAGCTTGCGTCGTGCGTCGCTTATTTGTTTATAGGTCTTGCCTGGGAAAAATGGTGCTAGCGCGACATTAATAAAGCGTTCATTAGCGAACTCTACTTGCCGCCGCGCCAGTTCCCCGAGTTCTTCGTCGGACCAGACCGTAGCTTTGCGGCTGCCCGGGTTTCGTGGGCGTTCCGCAAGTTCAGCGCGCTTTGCGTTTCTGAGGCGTGGATGCGCCGTTCTTTCATGTGTGGATAAACTGCGCTGGGAGCCAAAAGTGCGATCGCCCAATTCGCATCTTATAGGGCCTTCAGGCTGAGGGGGCACAGGGCCATCGCATAAGGCAAAGTGACAGCTCCAGCTATGGACAGAAGGCAGGTGTTTGGCACACTTATCGCACTCCCAAGTTGTTCATACGGATGGGTGCCTCGTTCTAATATGCCTGTCCAACTGGTGGCTGCCAAGTGAGATATCGTTAACTCCCAGGGTGAGACACTTGGGGCAACTTAGCGCTCCTCTTGTTCGACCCACGACAGAAAATCTCTCAATATCTACAATAGCCAAGGGTTCGTCAACCGGTTCGTCCCTCATCCGGCTTGCGGTTTGCTCCGCGACTGGTCGTCCCTGAGGGACAGGGGGGCGACCAGCCTCCGAGGCATTGCTTAAGTTACGTTCCATGTTAATTTTTGTTTTGGTTTGCCTAGTTTTGGTTTGGACCTAGGTCCATCCTTACTGTCCCAGTCCCTCCACAGGTGAGCCCGGAGCCCGGAGTCTAGCCTTCTCACTATGATTTGTAGGTTTTTGGTGGTTCCCTTATGGGGTCCCACGAGTATTGCAGGGGTGACGGTCCGCCCCCACAGAGCCTGCTGTGCGGGGGTAAGGCTGGATACAATGGGGGTTTGCTCGGCCCCCAAGGGCATCGTAGGCTGCACTGTTCCCCAGTGCCATTCAGCCTTCGGCACGATAGCTTACACCTTGGCTTGGGGAGCTGGTCCACGGCCGAGGCCTTGGGATCCCCTGGGCTGGATTTTACACCTGCCGGTTCACCTATAGCCCCGACTAACCTGGGCGTCGACGGTACCCGTCTCTAGTACCGGTACACCCTGCGGTCGGACGCAAAACCTGCGGTCCCCGGTCCCCGAGACATCCCCCGTGAAACTCCCTGGCCATTCTCCTATCCGCCACCCGGAGACGCGCTCGGTTGGTGCTCAGCCGTGTTCCCCGCACTCCTTTACGGAGATAGGCGAACCCGAGAATTCAAGTCATAGTAAAGTTTGGCTGATTTTCTGTAAATTCAAAATAGTATTCTTTGAGTTCCTTATACTGCTAATTAATATCTGATACCGCTAGCGTGTCGCCTGCATTAGTATTTTAGCCTGAGTAGCGTATCGCTCTGTGGAACGTCCGCTAGCGAGGTCATGCGTATTCTTCTTTCTGCCGCTGTGTAATAAATAGAGGCTCTTTGAGTATTTTGTCTTTGTTGGAGTATTTATTTTATATTATGTCTCACAGTCTTTATATTTGGATATTTGTTACCACTTGCTTTTGATCACTGTTTTTGCTTAAACATGTAACAATAAATGGAACACGAATTCCACTGAAGGATATATCTGGTATACGAAAAGTTATTTTATTAAATAGGTGAACCTTCGCACTCTATCTTTATTGTTTAATAAATTTATCTGAGCTAGTTGCGCTTTACTGCCGTCGTTCCGCTTGATTTTGCTGTTAATTATTTATTTGCTGATTTCCTACGTATTATATTATCTTTAGCTATTTTTGATTGACGCAATTAGCGTCTGGCGTCCAATACAGTCTCGTAAATCATTCGGTAAGTTTAAAATACAAATAGGAAGGGCGTAGCGCGCGGTGTTAGCCTGTAACGGTCACGAAATTAACCGTATATTATTCTTTGAAAGATATTAACAAAATGCACAAACATTTAATAAATATCTACATATATCTGAAGAGTCTCCGCGCGCTCCGCGCGCTCCACCTATACACGTAATCAAGAAAACTTGACGCGCACGCCAGCCATCTGCCGACGCGCCCGGGAACCTCGTTGACTAAGCACCAACGAGGCCCCGTGTAAAATCTTTCTCGATATAAATGTTAACTTTGAATTTGCATATTAGTCAGGCTCTCAGCCGTGGAATACCAGAGATCAGTCGTAGAAATTTATTGTTGTCGTGATTGCGGTTGAGTAGCTCTGACTATGCAGCCAGTCCGTTGCAATATAATAAGTTTTGAACATTTTTAAAGAAGCGTTAGAATGGCAGGAACTTGCTTATGACCCTGATCTCGGCTCGGGCTAATTCCTTCCTCTCTTGGAGACAGTCGATTCTGTTAATTGTTCTCTTCACTTTTAACATCAAAACATGTATTAAAATTCAGAAGTTCGTATGAGCCTAATGTCTCTCCATAACGCCGTTACAACACATACGTATAAATGCAAGAGTTTTGAATAAATATAATATTTTCTATTTCAATATTGAAACAATTTAATATAATATATACCATAAATACACGCTTATACACAATTTATGTTATGTGAATATACCCAATATATATATTTGGGTGTTTCATTTTCAGGCAATAAATTTTTTTGTTCTGTCCTACCTGAAAATCAGATTATTTTAGGAAACAATAGTATATTACGCACCTAGGGAGGGAAAGTAGGCTATTCCAAACTGCGTGTGAGATTGACACCCGAGCCGAAGGCGAGGGTGGCAAAAACGCAGTTTGGGATGGCCTTTTTCCCTCCCGTGTGGCGTATACTATTTTTCACCACCCCCTGCATCGGAAAGTACGACTTCCCGTTCACGCGAGGGGACGAAAGTCTGTACTTTCCATGCAGGTGTGGTGAAAATAATATTCCCGTTGCAAAAAAATTCCAAGTGAATTAGAAGGCTTCACTCTTTCAAAAATTCGATTTTCCATATAAATAACACGGGAAAAAATTTTTTTCGGCTGCAACTCGATTTTTCGGCATTCAAAGATTTTTTTTGAAAAAACTCAGTATACAGCTTTTGTAGGGCATTAAATTTGATCGCTGCGATGTATCTTATAACATTTCGACCGTTCGGTTCTGCTCGGTCAATAATTATTCGTCGTTGTAAAATCAATACGAATAAAACTGATATCCAATCAAAGAAAGAGAAACAGAGAGACAGAAGGATAGGGAAATATTAATAGAGTCGCTGATACAGCGTAGTATATCTTTAAAAAATTGCAAATGACCCGAAATGTTTTATGTATCACAGGTGCTGTAAATTTTTTCGCCGTACTTAGAAAACTGCGGAAATTATGTTCATGCTGTGGTGATTTTTCGCCACATTTACGAAATATTTAAAATCATCTGTAAGCTGTGAATATGCTTGCAGGATTTCTTACAAGCCCTTTGTCCAAGTGATGGTTGCGGTTAGTGGTACGTTCGTGGTTATCAGTAACTTCACGTAGCATCGATAATACTGACAATCGATTAAGTCTTTCGCTACAACACTTGTTACCCTTGGCCACACCAATAACTTACAAGCCATACCCGGGGTAGCATCTATTTTCTCTATTTAATATATCTCAACTGTCGATGCTTTATAACTCGTTGAAAAGTGAGCATGTTATGACCGCTGCTGATTGCTGACCCTCCGGTCACTACCAGGATCGTCAATAACCCCACGACACGTTAGCCGATAAGACTTCAGAAAAGGACTCTAACCAGAGGGATAAACGAGCCACTTCGACAGATGCCCAGCTTAGTCAGTTCTTTTTCTCGGTTGCAAAATCTCTTGACCGCAGGCTCACGTCTAACTGTGTACGATTTAGACTCATCAGAATAAAGTTGATCATTTTGGAGCAATCTTAATGCCACAGGCTGACCAGTGAGAGGGTTCGTAATGCTCAACTCATTCAATTTCTGTATCGCAGCGAGTCTAAGTAATAAATCAGCTGAAATTTTACAATAAACGAGGAATAAGCCTATTTATCCCGCTTCGTGTCTTATTTTCAATTTTTTAAACTCCCAAATGTAGGGGTAGAATACATTACGATTGACCAGCTACCGAGGTAACATGAAACAAGTAGTTTGACCCGCAAATGTCTCTTCCTTGGTAATAATAGAATACGAGAACTTGCAATAAATACCTTTGTTATTTTCCACTGGTGAATTCTCTGGTATGGCTACGAAGTCGGGATTTTTTGGTAGGGTGTATCGTTGACTCTGTATCCATATTTCGATGAATTTTTGTTGGAAAATCTGAATTTGAATCAAATTTGAGTCACCAAGATCCCAGTCATCTCTCGATCAATGACCTGTGACTAGAAGTTTAAATACCTATGGCTATGAACTCTTGGGCTGACGACGGAGCTGAGGTAACCTGATCGATACTTTCTAGCTGTTCTATCTTGAGACTCGTCGAAGAACCTTCTAGCTAACAGTCATTGAAGCGTCGCTCGTCCCAACTATCAGTTATTGAAGTTACTACACGATCATCGCCACAAGCAAAAGGCTGATCAGACTCATAGTACTAATAATACTAATAACTTTAATAACTTTAATAATTTGATTCAACGTTGTCCGTTATTAATAACACTGGTATGATAATAAGTCAATATAATGAAGATATGTAATCGCAATCTTTATTTTACATTGTGAGAAGCAGTATTTATGAAAAAATTTGAATCCCATTTTTGAATGTGAAAAGTTTATTGAAAAACACGACATTAAAAATTTTATTTTAGTACCTATTTTATTCACATGAAAGTGAGAAATGGTACAAAATATATTACATTTGGGAGAAACACTTATAAGACATGCATCTGTAAAATTATTGTGAAAGACATACTCCAATAACACGAGAACCGCAGCCAATCTGGTACACTCATGACTTTATTTGTAAATTGTGCATTATTAGTCATAAAAATTCGCAGAGATAACATTTTTCTTATAGTTGAGCTTTGCAATTTGGTTACATTTGTTCGGAGTCCCATTATTTTCAACGAAAAGAATTTCGTTGCTTCTTCATTTAATCACTCGTATTCTCAAATATATGAGATTTTGCCGATTTTTTCCGACATCTACGAAAAATCGTATAAACTGTTAGCTAAACAAAGAATGCATTGAAATAATATTGGTTAGTCCCTGAAATATTTGAAGTCGAAGTCGCATGGTTCTCCGAGACCCAATCTGTACGACTAAGGTGCATTAAAGCACGTCTGTACATAGGTAGGTACACGAAGGGTTAACTCAACTGCAATGAAGTATAGGCAAAGTTAAAAACTACGTTACTCGGGCTTGCCACCTCCCACTCTCCCTAAACAGATCACATGGTTAGTGCAAGGCCTGGCAAGGCCTCTTTTTTGGCGGGCACAGGGCCAAAATGACCCAGCCACCTTCCAGGGAACTAGTGACCGAGGTAGCGGCGTATCAGAGGAGCTGAATGGGCAGACGCGCCGTCGTGCTGAAACCAAATGGGTTCACCCTGTTTTTGAAAATGATAAGCTTCGAAATTAACATGATGATGCTCAGCAAGTTGTAAAGTAATATGGCGGCTGCAACGACGGGTTCACGATAACAGGTAATCAGTCACACATCAGTTTCATTAGCTAATAAACAATTATGCTTCGATAACGAGTGGTATCGTAATAGTCCATGGTAATTGTACTTCATTGAAAAGAATTTGTTTTCAAACAGCGATGGCTACAGACTACTCTCCATAGCTACAGATATCGCTTGGTAAAATTTCACCAAATAGGAACAGCGACGGTAAATGTGACGTTACAAGATTTGTCTTTAAAGTTAATATTACACGCTCAATCAATGTTTGAATCTGAAGTAGTATTACTACTTTTGAATTGATTTAAATCACAAAGAAAAAAAATATTTGATTCCCTGAAGTTAATGTTTGTAATCACAGAAAAGTATTTCATTCAAAAAATATTTACATTGGCTTCTAGGGCTTGTATCTGCGATACAACTTGCTCCTGCAGCATTTGTAAATACTGGCCCTATCGAAGATTGCCTTCGACAAAAATCGGGCTAATCAACACATTATCGACCCTGCTACACCCCTTTTGGGGCTACTGAGAATGAACCTCTACTGCCCTGTGCGGGTTGTAGGCCTTCCTGACTCGGAAATTCTTTCGGTTTGGAGCACCAAACAACTCGACAGTGCTTTCGTTAGTAATAGAATTCTCCGGGTCAGCATTTATGCGCTCAATCATTTCGGCGCAAAAGTCCATCCTCTGGTAAAGATCCGCTTCTGTCAGGTATTGTTCGTGACGGGGCTTTTAGAAACGCTCTTTCATTTTATGCAACAGAAAATGCTAAACGGTCGATTGGGCCATGTCAAGTTCACGAGCCACTGTCCTAGTGCTGATCTCGTCATCCTCCTCGTACATGAGTAGTATCTCCATCTGAAGTTCCCGGCTGAGTTGGCAAGTAGGTCGCAGGTGGACATTTTGGACATTGACTGCCCCTGTCTCCTCCAGCTGTTTAACCGACTTCATAATCGCGTTCAACGAAGGGATCGGACGGTCTGGGAATCCCGCGGCAAAATGATCCGGAATACCCAGAAACGTCTCACCAGCCCAACGTTGGTGGGACTAGAGCGGCTTCTCTTTAGCCGTGTACTTATTGTTCACTATTATTCAAGCAAATTTAATTAAAAAAATTGAAAAAAAAAAAAAAAACTCAAATTGACAAATAAAGTAGAATAATGCTAGAAGCTGGAATTCGACATTGCTCAATATGTCGAAATAAGGTTACCCTGCTCGTATTAAGCAATTGGGTGACCTGGATTACGCCAACATGCAAGGAAGGCATATTGCAGCAATATCGAATCCGCAATAAAGACTTAATAAATTAAGTCGAAGACTGCAAGTCGGGCAGTCTTGAGCAGAATCTGTATAATGACTGA
Organism: Macrophya annulata; assembly: GCA_963924015.1. Taxonomy (NCBI): domain Eukaryota; kingdom Metazoa; phylum Arthropoda; class Insecta; order Hymenoptera; family Tenthredinidae; genus Macrophya; species Macrophya annulata. Next base: position 6,783,267 of record OZ001264.1, read on the forward strand.
GTTACTTCGTGAATACTCGAGGACTTAACGTGAGCAAGTGCTCAAGAGAATCTTTTGTACTACGTTTTTACAACTTTTGAATAAATTTAGTCCTGTTCACGAGCGTTTAGACTCTTACCTCTGAATAGGGAACCCATTGAGGAACGCTTCAAATCGCTTATTTTCCAAGATTCTTTTTTCATGCAATGAATTTTATATTGCACATGCATGTTGACTATTTGTTATTTATACCTGGTATTATAAAATTTTACTAGCCTATTCATTTAGTAGAATATCACAAATAATTTTTCGAATTCAACTGAATTTCTTTAATTCACGTTCATTCAACAAATTCAACTCAATTATTTCTAATTCATTCAAACTTAATTCTAGTTATTACTTAATCATTTTAATTAATTTATCAAAATTTCTGCTATTTCAAATTCATTTAGTCAATTCAAATATTTTTTTTTCAATTTAACCTAATTTCTATTAATTCAATTAATTCACAATAATTGAGTTATTTCAATTCAATTCATATGAATTGAAATCAATAATCGTCAATACAACGAGCTATTATCCCTTTGCAGTTGAGTAACAATAAAGTAAAAATAATAATTAGTCAGCAATGACTGTATCGTTCATGTGTTTTACATTCATACAAGTGAATTTATCCGCGGCCTTGGTTGCCATCATTCGAATGTACACCGTGTACTTCGCCCGTGGCATTTTACACCGGTCTAAGATCTCCAGCTGGAAGAACCACCGCGTCGGTGTGAATTCTGCCAATGCTTTACAAGAAAATAAAAAAAGGATAGAACGTTCTTTCCAAGTTATTTTCAGTCGTTTGTTGATTGCGCTACTCAAACGAAGTAGGAATCTTACAGTTAAAAAGACTTTGGTATTGAAATTTCAGTTCGGCTAGTCGGATGAATTCACTTGTATATGAATATAAAAATAATAATAACTAGAAAAAAAGCACGGAGAAAAACTACAAAAGATTTTCGAAGTGGCCACCGTTTGCAAGTAAACAATGCCTAGCCCTATGAATAAGATGAGCTGGTATTCTCGCCAGCATCTCGTCCGTGATGATCGCGGTGGCCTCGTGCAATTTCGTCATTAGATCATCCAAATTTTGTGGGGATTCGTGATACACAAATTCCTTGAAGTGACCCCACAAGAAAAAATTCAAGGGTGTCAAATCTGGGGATCTGGAGGGCCATGCGATTGGTCCACGGCGTCCGATCCACCTTTCTGGGGAATGCTCGCCGAGCCAGTCGCGCGCAATACGGCTGTAGTGCGCAGGGGAACTGTCCTGCTGGAAGAACATTTCCACTCGTGTTCGCAGGGGTAGGTCTTCCAATAGGTCATTGATGTCTTCGTTCAAAAATCGTAGGCACGCTTCACCATTCAATCGATTAGGCAGTACCATGGACTCTATCTGTAAATGAAGGGAATAATAAAATTTGTGAAAAAGAGAAGATAATCTTTACAATATTATGTGGTTGAAAATCCTGGGAAACCTGTGGTCGAAATTACTAACCCGAGTTTAATTGATTCAATTTTTCATTATAAGTCCTAGATTTCACTCACCAATTTATTCTCAACAATCCCAGCCCAGATATTTACTCTCCAGTGATTTTGGAACCTCCTATTTCGTGCGAGCTTCGGATTTTCGACGGCCCACGTATGGCGATTGTGCTGATTGAAACATCCTTCGCGGTAGAATGTCGACTCGTCGGTGAACATAATTGATTTTGCGAAATCCTGGTTTCTTCGGTCTTGCTCCAGTAACCATTCCTAGAATTCACGCCGATGTGGTAGGCCTTCCGGCTGGAGATTTTGGACCGGTGTAAAATGCCACAGGCGTAGTTCATCATTGCGAAGTACACGGTGTACATTCGAATGATGGCAACCAAGTCCGCGCCCGATTTGGCGGGTGTTGAGCCCCGCGTCTCTCTGAACAGCATCCAGCATCCGTTCTTCACAACGGTACCCTCTAAGTACACGGCCTGCATCACCGCGTTGCTGACTTACCGAGCTTGTTTCCGTAAATCGTCCAAGATTCAGGATTATGGTGTGGTTTGGATGACGCCGATGGGGAAATCTCATAGCGTATTCAGTTGCTGTTGCCCCTGCAGACCGATTGGATTCTCCGTATAAAAGTACCATTTCGGCATACTCTTGATGATTATACATGATTAAGTTGAATTAGTGGATGCATTTATGAGTTAAATTTTATTTATTTACGTGAAATAATATTTCAAGCGAATAAAATTATCTTTGCACTCTACAAACAATTATTCGTTGCTATGACAAACAATCTAACAAGCGATCATGAAAAGGATCTTCTTCTTGTTTCAATTGCCATGATAAGATAGCTCGTTTTTGTTTTGTTACGAATGCCTACTTATAGAAGAAGTTTTTAATATTTAATGAGCCTTATTAACTGTTAAATGATTTTTTGAAATTCGATTATTTAATAAATATTTATCAACAGTTATTCATATTTAATAAATGAATGAATTGTTTTCAAATAAATGAATTTATTAATAGTTAATAACTTCTATCAGTGCATAATTAATCCGCGATAAATATTATTATGTATGATTCAGTCATGTTTTAGTGGAGAAACATTTTTTACTTAATTTAACCCAGTTCTCTCGCAATTTTACACTGATTCTTGCGGAAAAAAAATTACGTGATATTTGCCGAAACCACCCTCTCCCCAACGTGAAATTGGGTGAGGTTTGGCTCGAACCCCTTCCCAGTTGACACACTAGACCGTATGCACTCAATATACTGAGTGAATCCGTCCTTCGTGACGTTAAGGTCGGACCCCCCCCCCGCCCCTAAGGAGAAGAGTCGACCCAACTCTTGAAAAGTCAAAATCAAAAGTGAGAATAAAAAGGAAATTAAAAACTTTAAGTTTAAACCTAAAAGATTATAATTAAGAGATTAAAGCTATGAACTGGATTAAAAATATTGTTTTTCTTTATTCTAATTGTAAGATTTTGAAATATTCACTTATATATTATTCTTAATCCATATTTCTTAATCGAAGAACTTTTATTTAATTTATTATTTTGAAAAATATCATTTATGATAAATATTATAATAAATTTAATGAAACTGAAATCTGTTTTGTAAAACAACATGTGTGCATGTGAAGTTTTTAGTTATATGAGGTGATATAGATGTCAATAAACTGTTTTTTATTTCTTACTTCAAGGATAAAACATTAGTTTAAGCTCATTCCAAATGGTATTTTCAATGATTATTTTTTTAAATATATATTTAATGAATATATTATTGGGATTTCTACATTTGTATAAAGCAACATATAATTGTTCGTGTGTGAATAAGGACTTTTTATAAAAAATTGTAACTTTATTAAAAGTCTGTCTATGAGATCTATTTATAGTTATTTTAAATGCTGGAACAATAGGAAAACTCAACTGAGTCTTATGTATTCAAATTTCTTAATAATATTACAATCGCTCTCGATTTCAAAATTAATTTATGAACAGGTAAACTGGGTAGTGTGAATACTATTACGTGTCATAAACCAAATGAAGAATCATGAAACGCAAATCATAACTGTATCCATTCAAAAAATGATTTGCGTTTTTTATTAAATTTTTTTTTTTTTTTTTTATGATAAATTTTTGTAATTGACACATATTTACTTATTATTATCCTTTTTTTATTTTAATTTTTGTATTTAGAACAGTTTATTTATATTCCATTAACCATGTCTCATAATGCTGATTTCAATAAAGATTCTAAAAACCTTGAACTTTTCAAATTTATTCTTGATAATAATAATGGATCAAAATTAACTTGTTATGCCTGGAACGATGATGCCAATAAAAATTTGCAATGAAATAAAACTACATCAGGTATGAATATGTATATACATTGAGATTCTATTTTAGAACACTTTTCAAATAACATGTAATCCATTTGTTTGAGATATTGTTAATTCAGAATGCAGTTGCAAAACCTTTATCAAATTTCAATCTAGGTAATCTTTCCTATAAACTTCAATTAAGACAATAAACAACTCTAAGCCTATTGGGAAATTTTAATTGCTTTAGCACACGATGTCAGAACTTCAAAAATTACTCATTTCGAAGATATCTGTAACAAATATGGATATATATGTACATGATATTTATGTATCGTAATCACTAAAAAACAAAATTCTTACTCGTGACAAAATTTTCTGTGTATTATGATGATTAAAACTTTCTAGAAACCCAAGGTTATTTGCGAGACGAAGTTTTCGTACCTAATAAATCTACCCCAGAAGTGTTTTCGGGATCTATTACTGACGGGCGATTTCAAATTAAAATTATTTCAAGAACTGATGATCAAAATTTTTGTATAAAGCAAGGCCAACAAATTCAAATAACCGATAAAATAGGAGAGCATGGTGAATATGAATATGAATCAATTCGACCGCCTTTTTTGTGTTAATAACTTGAACAGATCTTTACGTAAAATTATATGAGGAGGTTATGATCGACGACAGGAGAGAACCAGAGCAGAAGACGTGAAAGAGATGACGGGGAGTTGAAAGTTATGCCACGATTCTATGGTGGCGCGAAAAGCAGATAATCGATACGAGGAATCGATAGGAGGTTGAAAAGTCCAGCGCGGGTTTGCGAAGGCGCGAAAGCTAATATTTGAAAACAAAAGAGGAATCTCGCCCCTTATTAATAAATGATCGAAGGAATTTATTGATCCAATTAGCTTCGAGGAATGAAAACAAAACCGAGCGAAAATTTGTTACTGAAGAAACAATTATCTTCGGCGTCACTTCTCATCATGTCTTCGCTAAACGAGGAAGCCATTCGCTGCGGAGTAATAATCTCCCAATTAAACTGGGATAATTTTGATAGCAAAGACGCGGAGGACGTTAAGAGCTGGTTTCACACACAGTGGGCGAAAGTGCGATGTGCCCGCGGAGAAGCGGTGTTGTTGAAAGGCGGGGTGAAGCGCTTTATATGTCTTCACTGTTTCGTATTTAAGTAAGTATAGTTTGGCCTTTTCTTCAATATTTCTTTGATCTCGGTTTTCATTCTTCTAATATCCTTCTCTTTTTCCAGACATTACTCTGAGAACGACGCGCAACAAGTAGTAAGGACGCACCGCTCATTCGTAGGGAGCCTATGTATTCGCAAGAGCAAGGGGCTTGTTCCGACTGCCACGAGAGCCTTCTCATTCCGGCCCCGAAAAAAAAAAGATTGCGAGGCTTGTGAGCGCGTCAAAACCGTCCTACAACGCGTCGCCGCTGAGCGGACTACTTTTTAATCCAAGCTGCCCACATCATCTCGTCTCCCTTGTACTCCTTTTATGTTCTTTAATGATAATGTTAAAACAAATAAATAAATAAATAAGTTTCCATAAGTTTATTGACTCCTTTATTGAGATGCGATGTATTTTCCCTCATTTCCCGAGTCTAAGCGACTAGGCCCGAACGTCTCCGAAGAAGACTCTCCGAGAAGACTCATACGAGTCTTCCTAGCGAGCCCAGAGCCGGACCAAGCCGAACTAAAACGAACTCCTCCGAAGAAGCCGACTATTCACGAGTGAAACTGAACGAACCCGAGTGAAGCCTAATGCGAAGCGGGTTATCTGTCAAACGATCATTCTCTCATAACCTTACAAAATTCGTCAAATACATCGTCAGCCGAACCTTCGGCATCTAGAATAAAAACTGGAGCTGGAAAATTGATCTCTCCATGATCTTGTTAGGTAATGAAGTTTTCACTAGGTGCCTATTTCTCATCGTCATCGCGGCGTGGTGCTGGAAGTGATAACCGTAACGGGAAGGGTCCTTATACATTTTCTCTAAGAGGTTTCTCTTGGAGCTAGGCGATCCAAGTGAACTACCTTTGGTTTAGTTCGTAGAGAGCGTTGGATGCGGTAGACTACGTCATTTATTTTATCTACTACCGTATAAGGACCCTCCCAGTTAGTTTGCAGTTTGGGACAACGTCCTCTTTCTCGTCTCGGCTGGAAAAGCCATACTAAATCTCCTGTTTTAAATGTTAAATCCCTAGCTCGCACATCGTATCGAGCCTTCATCCTGTCTGAAGCTACCTGAATCCTTTCCCTAGCAAAATTATGTATTTCCTCTAACCTTTCCCTTAGACGTGAAGCAAAGTCGGAGCAAAGAGAATCCTGAATGGGAAGAGGGCCTTTCTCCAAATCGGAGGGCAGCCGAAGATCTCTTCCCATGAGCATGGAAGCCGGCGTCTGTTTGGTAGTCTCGTGGACAGAAGAGCGGTAGGAAAGAAGAAAGAGGGGAACCCACTCGTCCCAATCCCTCTGACTCCTTTCCACGAAAGATGATAAATAAGAAAGAAGAGTTCGATTCAATCGTTCAACCATCCCATCGGATTGGGGGTGAAGAGGAGTAGTTCTAGTTTTCCTGATTCCTAATATTTTGGTTATTTCTCCGACAAGGACTGACTCGAAATTGCGACCCTGGTCGGTATGGAGTTCGAGCGGGGCTCCGTCCCGACATACGAATTCCCTGATGAAAGCCGGAGCTACAGTTTGAGCCTCTTGATTGGGTATCGGGATGACTTCGGGCCATTTTGTAAAATAATCAGCTATTACCAGAGCGTATCGATTCCCTGAATGAGAAAGTGGTAAAGGCCCGAGGACATCCATGGCTACCCTCTCAAAAGGCGCGCCTACATTGTAAGTTTGTAACGGACTACGACCTTTCGCACGAGGACCCTTCTTAGCTACGCATACTGTACATACTCGACACCACTCGTCGACGTCTAAACGGCATCTTGCCCAGAAATACCTTTCCCTAATCTTTTCTAAAGTTTTGTTTGAGGCGAAATGGCCTCCTGACGAAGAATTATGGTACGCTTCGAGGATTTCATTGACCTTTTCTTTGGGGACTAGTAGTTGCCATCTAATGATCTTCATATCCGGGCATTCCCATCGGCGGTATAGTACCTCATTTATTAAGAAGATGTAGTCCCATTGAGTCCAGTAGATTTTGAGTTGTTGATCAGCTGGGGACACATCCTGCCACTCTAGGCGTATATTTGAGCTCTTCCAGGCTCGTAGCTGTTTCAGGATCTCATCCTTTTTCTGGGCTCTCTTCCACTCTCCTAGGTCTTCACCGAGGGATATCACCCGGATATTCATGGAATCCTGTCCTTTCCCGATCCTGGCGCACTGCTTGCAGTCACCGAGGTCTTGACACGGGCGTCTTGATAGTGCGTCGGCGTTCCCGTGGAGGTTTCCTGCACGGTGTTGAACCTCGAAGTCGTACCGCCCTAACCTTTCGATCCACCTAGCTACTTGGCCTTCCGGCGATTTAAACGAGAGCAACCATTTGAGCGAAGCGTGATCCGTACGAATTAAAAACTTCCTTCCTACTAAGTAATGTTTGAAATGCTCTATAGCCTCTACCATTCCTAAAAGTTCTCGTCGGGTGACGCAATAATTCCTTTCTGGTTTTTTTAGAACCCTATTGAAGTAACTAATCACCCGCTCCGATCCTTCCTGAACCTGAGACAAAACCCCGCCTATTCCATACAGAGATGCATCGGTATCTAAAATAAAAGAAGTTTCGGTTTGCGGATAAGCCAGAATTGGAGAAGAAGTGAGGCAAGTTTTTAAGTGATTAAATGCTTCTTCACAATCCGGGGTCCACTCGAAGACAGAGGTAGACCCGGTGAGATTGTGAAGAGGCCTAGCTATAGAGGCAAATCCTGGAACGAAGCGCCTATAATACGTGCAGAGACCTATAAAACTCTGAATATCTTCCCTATTCGACGGTCGGGGCCAATCTCGCACCTTTTCAATCTTTGCGGGGTCCGTTCTGACTCCTTGGGCCGAGACGACATGTCCAAGGAAGGTAACTTCTTGTTGGAGGAGGTGGCACTTCTTGGGGCTCATCTTCAGGCCTGTCCGTTGAAGCCTCTCAAAGACCTTTTCTAGGTTAGTTAGCTCCTCTTGGAAGGTTTTGCCAAATACAATTATGTCGTCCAGGTACACCAAGCAGATCTTCCCCGTCAATCCTTCCAGTGCGACTTCAATCGTCCGTTCGAATGTGGCTGGAGCGTTGCACAACCCGAAGGGCATCACTTTGAACTGCCAGAGTCCTCCCAATCCAGTGACGAAAGCTGTTTTTTCTTTGTCCTCAGCATCCATCTCGACCTGCCAGTAACCACTCTGCAGGTCGATGGTGCTATACCATTGAGCTCCAGCCAACATTTCTAGGGTATCTTCAATCCGTGGAAGGAGGTACGAATCTTTCTTGGTGACCTCGTTCAGCTTTCTATAATCTATACAGAATCTTTTCGTTCCGTCCTTCTTAGGAACGATGACGATTGGCGAGGCCCAGGGTCCTGAAGATGGCTCGATGACGTCGTTGAGGAGCATGTCGTCTACCATCTTCTGAACCTCTTCTTTTCCATTGAAGGGAATCCGTCTGGCGTGCTGTTTAATCGGGAGATTGACCCCTACATCTATCTTATGGCGAGCAAGGGTACACCTCCCCTTGTCGCCGCTAGTCTTTGCAAAAGAATCGCTAAAGTCTCGCAGGAGAGACGAGAACTGTTGCTTAGAAGGAAAATCTAACTTTATCGAAGACCTCTCAAAAAGGTCTTTCAGATGTTCAGGGACCTGTTCAGTAATCTCTCGTGGCGAAGAATCTATAATCTCATTTTCCCTAGTGGTTAGCAATTGATCGAGTTGAAAAGTTGGGGGGTTCGGGGTTTTGCTCCTATTTGTTAAAAGCGGAATCGTATGGCGGCCTATATGTAGCGAGTTCCCTATCGTCGAAATAACGCACTGATGCTCGCTCAAGAAATCTATTCCTAAAATTCCCTCATCCTCAATGTCAGCCACGTAGACTTTATGAGGAGAGCTAATCTGACCCGCGATGTTTATTTGAACGGAAACTTCTCGTAAAACAGGGGTGGTCTCCCCTGTCGCGGTCTTTAAGGTGGCATAATGATTGTTAGAGGGAAGATTTTTCAGGAGATCCGAGCGAACCACCGTTACTTCAGCTCCGGTATCCACAACCCAGAGACAGTCAACACCGTTGACAGATCCCTGAGCGTAGAGACCGGACTGTCTTAGACTTCGAATCATTACAGATAATTCAGGCAATACAGGTATAACAGGCAATACAGGTATAACAGGGCTATTTTTCCTCGCTACAGGCGATGATTCCCGCCCCCCGCAATCATCGAGCGTTAGTTTTTTTGTTGTTCCGAGGTTGCTTTGGAGTTGTTAAAGGGAAGCATCCTCTCCCCTTGGGCAGGATTAAAACCCTGAGTTTGATTGAGTCTAGGATACAGGTTTTGGCCCTGGTTAGAATTCAAGTTAACGCCGCGGTCGTTGTCTCTCCACGAGAGCTGGTTGGGAAGATGTCTTTGGTCATTATTAGCTCGGTTTCGTCTTTGTCGCGCGAAGCACTGCTCTAGTGAGTGCCCCCGCTTCCAACAATACCGGCATTCTACACAATTCCTAGGATTGGCTTTCGCATTGAAATTCCGTTCCTGTCGCAAGGAAGAGGACCTTTTTTCATCGATTTTAGATTTGTCGGGGGTCGGTTTCACCGCCTCTACCTGCCGAACGCGGCCGGATCCTAAGTATTGTTTATTCAGAGCCTCTAATTCTAACGCCTTAATTATGGCTTGACGAAGGGTGGGAGGTCCCGCCACGCTCAGGGCGTGTTTCAGTTCAGCATCGATTATGGCATTTATAAATCGGTCCGTAGCTAATGTTTCGCGAGTCGTCTCGTCACTTGAAGGTAAAGCTATTCGCGACAAACGTTCAATGTCGTGCCCGAGAGCGGCGAGATCCTCGTCCCTCCGCTGTCGTCTAGTATTAAATTGGGTGAGGAAGAGCTTAGTCAGGTGCTCGTTCCTGAACCTGAGCCTCAAGGCAGAGCTAATCTTATCAAAATCGTAAATTTCCGTCGAGGTCAAGGTAGAAAGGACGCTAGCCGCGGAGCCTTTTAGACAATTTACTAAGTTACCGGCTTTCGTAACTGAATCCCAATTATTTAGTTGCGCGACTACTAGAAATTGACATTCGAATTCGGCCCAGGGCCTATCACCTTCGAAAGTAGGCGGTTTTAAATTACTCGACCGTTTTTGACAACCGTCTGCGTTGCTGTCGTTAGTAGAGGTTAGGTTAACGAGATTTGAGGATAAGAGGTTCGATCCTTGGGAACGAGCATCGACCAAACCCGAATCGCGGACAATCAGGTCGCGCTCGACCGGCGGAATGGAAGCAAGCGTATGAGGGGGAGCAGTTTCCCTAGTTGAAGGCACAGACCTTAAAGTAGCGGGAGTTTGGGTCGGCTGGCAGGATGAGGTGGAGGGGATAGGATCTGTCAACGGCTGGAAAGGCTGGGGCTCGTCTCCAGATCCTCGTCGGTCGTCCCTCAGGGTGGAAAGGATCTGGGTGAAGGACTGCTGCTGGTTTTGCAGAACTCCCACCAGTCGTCCTTCCGAACGTTCTCGCTCCTCTCGGGCGGCCTGCTGGTCTCGCCGTTGGTCCTGAAGAAGCTGCAATAAAAGAGCTTGCTGCTCGGCCTGAGCAGCTTGGGCAGCTTGCTGTGCTGCCAGTTGTGCAGCTTGCTGCCGTTCCTGGGCAGCTTGGGCCGCTTGCTGTGCTGCCAGTTGGGCGGCTTGCTGGGCAGCTTGCTGAGCAGCCTGCTGCTGCAGAAGTTGTACCAGGGCGGTAATCGGGCTGGCCTCCATTTCTTCCGCCCGTGGTGTTTGATTCGAGTTTGAGGCAGCGGCAGCAGGGGATCCTTGGCGACGAGTATTTCGTCGGTTGCTCATATCGAGCAGATTTGTTCCTTTTAAAGGTAGGATTCTCCAGGTGAATAAAGCAGCGAAAGCTTATAGCTTATGAATACAAGCAATCGGCAAAGACCAAAAGAAATGCACCAGGCAAATCAACTTATCGGGCTCAGGAACGATCCCACTTCTGACACCAAATGTAACTTTAGGAGTTATCTTTTAATTGAGCTGTGAGTCCCTGAGCGAAATAAGGAGACGTGAAGGCACAAATTAATGGCAAAAGCAGATTAGGTTATATTCAGCAAGATACAAGTGTCTCGGTTAATGTCTGAGACAAGACTGTATATAAATTGGCTATCGCTAGATACATCGTTTAGTTGTTTTATAGAAAGATACTCGATGATTATTGCTATGATGTTTCGTACATGGGAGTTCGGGTGGCAATGGAAAAAGCGATATAAAGTCAATATAAGGGGTGGACGCACCCTTTGTAACAATATCAAGATTTTAAAGGGAGCAAAAATGAAATTGCAGGAAATTCTCGAAGCTGGTGACGTTTTACAAAGGAATAGAAATTGAAATTTTCGAATTAATAATATATCTGAAAGTTTTACTATAATTTTAAATGTATTTTTTTTATTACGTTAATTGCTAGTATTTATCTAATATGTGTTAAAAATATATAGTGGATTAGGCTTTCTGAGGAAACCACTTGAAAAAAAAAACAGGCCGAGTTATTTACTGCAAAGTGGTGTGGAAACAATAACTGTTATGAAAATTGTTATTATCTTTATTTATGCACATATTATTTTTAGATCTTCGTGATTATGAGATTTGAAGACAGGCCTTCAACCGTCAGCGTCGATAGAATTATTTATGGAATTGTTACCGAACATTATGAAGACCGTTTTTATACTAAATACTTATTTTGATTGATTAAGCCTAATTCTGATTTGATGAGGATTCATTGGTTTCCTTTTATTATAATTAATTTAAAATGTTTATTGTCATTGTGAAACCGAATATAATTTAAAATTTATACTTTTTGCAAAAACACGTATTCAGAAAATTTTTGATGTTGCAGATAATTCAAGTAATTTTCTTAGTTATGAATAATTGTATTTTATAATAATAATCTATAATCTTAATTAGAATTTATTGGTTTTCATTTATTATAATCAATCAAAAATCTTTATTATTAGTTCATTAACTTCCTTAGTTATAAATAATTAGTAAAGTAAAACATTATAAAAGTAAAACATAATAATTAAATATTTAATCGTTTCTTCCGTTTATTTATATCATTTTTTATCATATTGTTACGGAATGGGGGTGGAGGAGGAGGTCCGTAAATTAATTAGGGGTTCTCTGAGTGAATAAATAAAAGTAAGTAGACAATAAAATGGAGTTTGGAGATATTTTGGTAAAGGTTTGGTTGCATTGAAAATACGTGTGTTTGGTTTAAGGTCTCGAACAAGACTGTTATTTACAATAAATGTAGTGGTTAGTAACGGTGGACAAGAGAATGATGTTGACATCTTTTATTTAAGATGACTACTAGAGCGTCTGAAATATATGTGAGGGGTGTTTCATTTTCGTAACCCCCCCCCACCCCCCCCAAAGAAAAGCGTCGACCCGACTCGTGAAAAGTTAAACTCAAAAGTGAAGATAAAATCTCAGAAGGAAAATCAAAAGCTCTAGTAATCAAATGTGTGTAAGCGTTTTGATTGAGAAAGCCTGTGTGGTAAGTAAGTTATGACGTTATAGATTGATGCTTTCCCTCTAAACTATCCGGCGTTTGCCTTAACTTCCAAGGGAAAAAACTATACTTGAAGACCTTGGAAAGATAGGTGAGTTTAAGTTATCAAAGTGTGAGCATTTAATATAAAAATGTTCTGTGAAGAATTCTTTCTTGAAAGAAGAATCCGGTAGGATGCAGGATCAGGATGTGAATTGCTAGCGGTGAGCGGTGAAAGAGTAGTATCCTGCAACAAGGAGGCGAAGGGAAGGCGTATGGGACAGGAGCTCAGGAATGAAGTCGATACTAGATCCCAAAATCGCTCCAATCAAACCTCTTGAACAAATGAGTCGGTAAAACGACCTAGATTGAATGGTCTCTGGGCTTAACCTCAAATAGACAATTAGGTCTACTTTGAAATAAGAAGAGCTGTCTACCAGGATTTGAACGTTTTTAGTTAGGAGGTGAGCTTCAAAGTCTTCGAAGTCCTTTTGTCTACGTCGAGCCTCGATAAAGCAATTAGTACTGGAAATAGACCGTTCCATGACCTTATTTCTAAGATTAGTTTGTAATAAATGTCTGTCGAACATAACCATGAAAGCATAGTGTTGAAAGTGATAGGCATGACGTAGAGGATTTTGATAAATTTTTTCTAATAAATTCACTCCTATAACGTTCTAAAACAAACTTTATAAAAATAAAAATTTAAATGAACTCATCAGACAAAATCTAAACTAAAATTCAAAAGTTCTCAACCTAGAACGTTCTTATCTAAAACAAACTTCATAAAAATGAAGATTTAAATGAACTCAACAGACAAAATCTAAACTAAAATTCAAAAGTTCAAGAAATGTCCTTATTTCCGTGGAACCTTTTTGTGAAAGTGGGTTTCCCACATCCAATATTTCCTTCGACGATGATGGTTAGGGGTCTATCGGTAGGGCGTACAATTCCAAAAAGTAGAGTGCCAGACCACCCAGAAACAAATGGAAACAAATATCTAAGGAAATATTAGGAGAGAAAAGGATTGAAATCTGTCCAGATTAATCGTTTAGGGAAGGAAGCCTCTGCTCGTAAGGGGCTAGACGAGCCAAATGAACGACTTTAGGTTTTATACGAATTGAACGTTGTACTCTATATACTACTTCATTGATTTTTTCTTTAATTACATAGGGTCCCTCGCAATTTGATTGAAGTTTTGGACAACGTCCTTTCTATCGAATTGGCTGAAAAAGCCAAACTAAATCTCCAGGTCCGAATTGAAGATTTCGAGACCTGACGTCGTAACGTGCTTTTAATCGATCAGAAACTACCTGAATCTTATTTCGAGCAAAATTGTGAATGTTTTATAACTTTTCCTACAGGGTGATAACAAAATCAGAACGCAGAAGTACCTGTGAAGGTGAAGGGCCTTTGTCTAAATCCGAAGGTAACCTAAGATCTTTCCCCATCAGCATTGAAGCAGGAGTATGACCTGTCGATTCATGAACAGCTGATCTGTGAGACAAGACAAAGAGTGGAATCCAATCATCCGAATTTCTTAGATCTCTGCCTACGTAAGAGGAAAGATATCGAAGAAGAGTTCTATTTGGGCGTTCTACCATTCCATCTGATTGAGGATGCAGAGGAGTAGTACGAGTCTTTCTAACACCTAGAACTTTAACGATTTCTGACACAAGAATTGATTCGAAATTCCTACCCTGGTCAGTATGAATTTCTAGTGGGGTTCCATATCGGCAGATAAATTCTTTCATAAATGATGTGGCTACTGTCTCAGCTTCTTGATTGGGAATGGGAATCACCTCTGGCCATTTAGTAAAATAATCTGCTATAACTAACGCATAACGATTACCGTTGCGAGAGAGAGGGGGAGGTCCTAAAATGTCCATAGCTATTCTCTCAAAAGGAGCTCCTACGTTGTATATTTGAAGATTGCTTGTTCCTCTCTCTCGAGATCCTTTCTTAGCTTGACAGATGTCACAAGTTCGACACCAGTTCTCAACATCTTGACGACAGCAGGCCCACAAATATCTCTCTCTAATCCTTCCCAGAGTCTTGTTGGTGGCGAAGTGTCCTGAAGGTGAATTGTGATGTTCCGAAAGAATTGAGATTATTTTCTTCTTAGAAACTAGAACCTGCCATCTGTAAAACCTGGAGTCTGGTGATTCCCATTTTCTACGTAATAATTCCTCATTGATGTAAATTGAATCCCATTGAGCCCAGTAGATTTCAAAGTGTTGGTGTAATGAAGAAATCTCTTGCCATTCTGGTTTAATTCCAGATTCTTTCCAGAGTTTTATTCGTGACAATATTTCGTTTTCTGCTTGAAGAGTCTTCCAATCTTCTTTGTCTCCGTCTAGGGGAATCATTCTGATCTTGACTGACGGAACTTGTTGTTTCTCTAGACGAATACACTGCCTGCATTCTGAAGAATTGTCACATGGTCGTCCAGATAAGGCGTCGGCGTTCCCATGTAGAGTTCCGGTGCGGTGTTGAATGTCGAATTCATACTGACCTGAGGTCTCTATCCATCTAGCGACTTGGCCTTCTGGTGCTTTAAAAGAGAGTAACCACCTTAATGTAGCGTGGTCAATTCGAATTAAGAATTTCTTTCCATAAAGAAAGTGACGAAAATGAGAAATGGATTTAACTACAGCTAAAAGTTCACGACGGGTGACAGAATATTTTTTTTCAGTCTTACTAAGAACTCTACTAAAATAACTAATTACTTTCTCCTGACCTTCCTGTATTTGAGATAAAACTCGGCCTATACCAGTTAAAGACGCGTCGGTGTCTAAGATAAAAGAAAGATTAACGTCAGGATAGGCTAAAATTGGAGACGAAGTTAAAGAGGATTTTAAATGGAAAAAAGCTTCTTCGCAGTCTTGGCTCCAGTCAGATGGCGTCTTCAGTCCGATAAGGTGATGGAGAGGTCTTGCTACTGTTGCGAATCCGTCTACAAATCTTCTGTAATATGTGCATAGACCAATGAAGCTTTGAATCTGTTCTTTATTTGTAGGTCGAGGCTAATTCAATACCTTTTCTATCTTCGGAGGATCTGTTTTTACTCCGGAGACTGAGACTATGTGTCATAGGAAGCTCACTTCTTTTTGAAAGAGGTGACATTTCTTTGGACTTATTTTCAGTCCTACCTGTTGAAGACGTTGGAAAACTTATCGGAGGTTATCAACTTGTTCTTTAAAAGTTTTCCCAAAAACGATAACGTCATCCAGGTATACTACGCATATCTCCCCAGACAGTCCTTGAAGAGTAGTAGTCTCCATAGCTCTCTCAAATGTAGCTGGTGCATTGCAAAGTCCAAAGGGCATAACTTTGAATTGCCATAATCCCTCAAGACCAGGAACGAAACCGATCTTTCCTTTATCGGCAGGATCCATTTCGATCTGCCAGTAACCACTCTGCAGATCTGTAGTGCTGAACCATTCAGCTCCGGCTAGAAGATCTAGAGTTTCTTCGATTTTTGGTAGGGGGTAAGAGTCCTTTTTAGTTAAATCGTTGAGTTTTCGGTAGTCTATACAAAATCGTTTTGATCCGTCTTGCTTGTTTACTAAAACAATAGGGGATGCCCATGGGCCGGAGGAGGGTTCTATCACGTCGTTGGCGAGCATGTCTTCAACCAACTTGTTTACTTCTTCCCTCCCGTTGAGAGGAAGCCTCCTGGCTGCCTGTTTAAAAGGAACGTTGTCACCAGCGTCAATCTTATGCTTGACTAGGGTACAACGTCCGATATCGCCTGAATTCTTGGCGAAGCAATTCTCAAAATCCTTCATAAGAGACAGGAAATCTCTTCTGTCAGATTTTCGTAGATGTTCTGAAGATCTTCGTAAAAGGTCTTCGAAAAGAGATGGGGTTGAGTCTGTAGAGGTATTTTCTATAAATGAAGTTGAGTTCGTAGAATTGGTTGTAGATAATGGAGTTAAATTCGTAGAAATTCTCGAAGAGGATTTTAAATTCGTAGAAATTCTCGAAGAAGGGATTAAATTCGTAGAAATTGTTCCTATAAATTGGGTTAAATTCGTAGAAATTCTTGTAGACGGTACTAATTTCGTAGAATCTCCTCTTATAGATGAGGTTGAATTCGTTGGAATATCGCGTCTATAAAATGAGCACGGCCTATCTGGTCTCGTGTCTCGTCATCGCAGGTTGGTAAAGCCAATCTGGCCATCCTCTCTATCTCATGACCAAGAGCGACGAGATTCTCATCTCTTAGTTGTTTTCCGCTTCTCAGTTGAGTTGAATGTAAAGTTTTTAGATGCTCGTTACCATAACGAAGCTTTAAAGATTCTATTAATTTATTATAATCTTTGACTTCAGTTTCTGACAGAGCAGTCAGAACCGACATGGCTGGACCTCTTAAATTCAAAGCCAGGTTCGTCGCTTCAGCGATCGGACCCCAATCGTTAGCTTCAGCATATAATTTGAATTGGCATTCGTACTCGGCCCAAGGGGTTGAGCCGTCGTACGAAGGAGCTTTTATTTTAGGTTGATTTTGTAGGTTAGGAATCGTTAGGTTATGTACATTGCTGTCACGAATGGAATCCGTTCGGTAGAGGAGTTGAGAATTATTCGCGATTTCTACTGTCTCGCGATTTTCGCGACCACTCTCGGCGCGAAAAGTGACATTAGAACATAACTTTCTAACCTCGGATAGAATATTCTCGCGGAAGATCTCGCTACAATTATTAAGGTTAATATTCTGAATGTGAGGCGAACTCGGATTTGCAGATCTCGAGGGGTGATCGCCGCACATTTGACTCGGACCTCTCTCTTGGTTATTATCGTCCTGCGCCGTTAATTCGACACAGTCGTTTCTCTCTACAGATCAAACGATCGGCACTGTTGCGACCGCTTCGCTCGATCTAGGTCTGGTTGAATTAGGGGGAGTTCTTCCCCCATGAATAGTCACAGGCCTTGTATTTTGTGTAGGTCGTTCTTCAAGACGGTCTCGGACTAGGGAGAGTCTTCGCGGGGTTGGGATCGGAGAAGGTCGGGTATCTGCGATTCGGGTTCCCAGGGTTTCCAGACTTTGTTGGAGGACAGAGGACTGCTCACGTTGAGCGGACAGGATGGTGGTCAGGAGTGTCTCGGATTGTCTCTGCTGGGCTGAGAGTACTGAGGATAGGAGGGTCTCGGACTGCTGTCGCTGCGCTTCTTGTTCTTCTCGTTGCGCTGAAAATAAAGAAGAGAGAATGGTGTCGCGGTCTTCCCGCTGGGTCTCTCTCTGTTCCCTCATCATTATTTGGAAAAGCTCCATCTGGAAGGCCATCGGGTCTTGCGAAGGAGATTGGATGGCGGGTTGGGTAGTCGGGATAGGTGATGCGGTTTCAGCCGCGGTCGAAGTGGATTCTGTAGCCCGACTCTGACGCGTATTAGGCGTCTTGAGTCTAGTTTACTTTTCTTTGAATCATCCAGAAGTCGCGCTTCTGATACCAAATGTTACGGAACGGGGGGTCTGATAGGTCCGTAAAGTAATCAAGGGGTTCTCTGGGCGAATGAATCAAAGTAAATAGACAATAAATGGAGTTTGGAGGTATTTGGGTAAAGGTTTGTTGTATTCAAGATATATATATATATATATATATATATATATATATATATATATATATATATATATATATATATATGTATATATATATATATATATATATATATATATATATATATATATATATATATATATATATATATATATATATATATATATATATATATATATATATATATATATATATATATATATATATATATATACCGTGAGGTTATAGGGAAGGGAATCACAGGATGCAGGCAACCCAACAGTCAAATTTCCGAAGATTGCCGAAGGCAGAGCATTGTCATTAATGGAAGGGGGACGCGAAAATTTCTGTTAGCAGACGACTCAACTGTCAGATTGTTGGGTTAAAAATAATTATTATAGTGAACTTGAAGAAGCCGATCGGAATGAAGTTAATTAGCAAGATTCATCAATATTAATTTGTAGTAAAGTTACAACAGTTAATGAATAAATTATGACCGATTTCACCAACGACGAATGGATTTCATTCGTAAAATATCTTGATTCGTCAAATAAAAGTCGAAAATTTAATGTTAAATAGTTTTCTGTTCTTAGTGAATAGAATTTAATCTACAAATAAAAGTTATTCGTTGTTGTTTAAACCGGCTATAATTTATTAATTTACTGCTGCAACTTTTTCACAAATTAATATTAATGAATCTTGCATATTAACTTTATTCCGATCAGAATCTGCAATTTCACTCTGACAATTTTTACTAACCTATCAACCGGACAGTTTAGTCGTCGATCTAGCCATCTAACGGATTTCTCACCATACTACACACATGGACACAACACATCCATACATACACGTTCATGATTATGTGTCCATGTGTGGAGTACGGTGAGAAATCCGCTAGATGGCTAGATCGACTTTCATTTCCGCTGAATATCAAATAATCTGCACCTCCGGCAATCTTCGGAAATTTTGACTGTTGGGTTGCCTGCATCCTGTGATTCCCTTCCCTATAACCTCACGGTATATATATATATATATATATATATATATATATATATATATATACATATATATATATATATATATATATATATATATATATATATATATATACATATATATATATATATATATATATATATATATATATATATATATATATATATATCTTGAATACAACAAACCTTTACCCAAATACCTCCAAACTCCATTTATTGTCTATTTACTTTGATTCATTCGCCCAGAGAACCCCTTGATTACTTTACGGACCTATCAGACCCCCCGTTCCGTAACATTTGGTATCAGAAGCGCGACTTCTGGATGATTCAAAGAAAAGTAAACTAGACTCAAGACGCCTAATACGCGTCAGAGTCGGGCTACAGAATCCACTTCGACCGCGGCTGAAACCGCATCACCTATCCCGACTACCCAACCCGCCATCCAATCTCTATAAATATATATATATATATACATATATATATATATATATATATATATATATATATATATATATATATATATATATATATATATAAAATATATATATATATATATATATATATATATATATATATATATATATATAAAATATATATATATATATATATATATATATATATATATATATATATATATATATATATATATATATATATATATATATATATATACCGTGAGGACCAGGTGAAACCATATGGTCGTAGCGCGCAGGCGCCGAAAAATACGAATTTTATGGGAATAACCAACTAGCTGAAAATCTCCCTGGAGTTGTTGTTGATTGCTTACATTGTTGCACTCGACATAACCTAGGAATTTTTTAGAGTGACGAGTTGGCTAACCCCATAAAATTCTTATTATTCGGCGCCTGCGCGCCACGACCATATGGTTTCACCTGGTTCTCACGGTATGTATATATATATATATATATATATATATATATATATATATATATATATATATATATATATATATATATATATATATATATATATATATATATATATATATATATATATATATATATATATATATATATATATATATATATATATATATATATATATATATATATATATATATATATATATATATATATATATATATATATATATATATATATATATATATATATATATTGTACTCATAATTGACGCACAGTATTCTACACCTATGGGACATTTATATTTTTTGAGTAAATATGGATTATGGGGAACTGTCATAGAATTATCAACTTTCATAAAATTTCCATCAATCTTTTTACTATAAACATGACCGTGATCTCGATGATCTCGACGTCGATAAATAGGGAAACCATTTGTTTCAAATTGTGTAAAATCACAAAAGCTTTTGGGAAATTTTTTCGAACTAATGTTTGTTTCTATATTATAACATGGAGAAGACTGTGTATGAGGACCATGTAACATGTGTTTAATAATTAAGTCTCTCAATTCTCGATCATTGAAACATATTTCAGCACTAATATATTTATCGATAGCTTCCGGAGTTATTAATTTATTTTTTAAATCCAATACAAATAGCATACGTGCATGCGGTAGGTCAGGTTTCTGAAATTCTATAGTATAGTACCGAAAATTTTCTCGCTAATGACATCGGCCAAAAGAGATCGGAATTTTAAGTGACATAATCTTATTGTAATATTTGGAATATCGTTACATGTTGTACCCGGAGGAAATTTTTTTAATACCTTTGTCAACTCTGGCCATTTTGGATTACAAGTCATTATGTGATCAACCAATCCTTGATAGCATTCTATTCCTAATTTTTTTTTGGTGGTATCTTGAAAAATTCAACCGATTACTTTCTATTATAATATAAGCTTGAATAATATATTGCTGAGTTAATCGACCGCAGAACAAAATTGGATCAAACATGTTTGTTCTGTCTACAGGCTAAACGATATGAATAATATTGAAGAGCTGAAAGTCGTTCATTACTGTTATGATTTCCACACGGAAGCATAATTGGAAAAGTCATCGGGTCAATATGAAATGATAATTTGTTCAAACATAAATGAGGATCGACACCTTTTGGAAGATTTTTTGGATAAACACATAAATCGAAGGAAGATGGAATTTCTCCATCTTTGGAAAATATTAAGGCTGCACATTCTACAGTTGTGGGTACATTATAACGATTTTTATCTAAATTTATGCTACGGATGAAATATAAATAATATTCCGGCACGCGATTATCTTTAGTTAATTCGATCAAATGTTTATAATTTTTAGCGTATGGATTAAGGTTGTTAAATATAGTTGATATGATGTTAATATGTTCTTGGATTGAATTTTTATTGTCTCTGAACCTTTCTTCAGTTACTCTGAAATCGTCATAAATATAAATTTGGCCACAGTCAGGAGTATTTCCTGTTTTTGTGCAAATGCTACTTGGAGTCATATGACAAACTTGTCCTTGAATTTTCAAATTATAAACTTCTTGTTTGAATTCATTCATTACATTCACGTTGAAAGTTTCAAATGAAAAGCGGCTGTTGTAGTATCCAATCAATTTCCTTAATTTTCTGTCATGTAACAACAGATCTTTTAGAGATAGATTGTGATTACTTAACGGAGGAAGTTTTATTTTTCCATCATGGCAACAACTCTTTTTTGAAAATTCCGCTGACCAAAATGATGCACCACAATGTGGACAAATATAATTCATATCTTCAGATCAACATAAGACATTTGGTTAGGGCATATTTTGATAACTTGTTGAATTCTTCTTCTCTTAGTAATACGTTCACATGTCATGTTGTTTGCCATATTGCCATCCCTTTTCTTGCTTAACTGGTCCTTGTTCATATTTTGAACGATATCCTTTCCCTTTTTCTTATTAGACGTTCTTCCTCCATATTTCGCACCACATCTTTTTCCCGTTTTTTGTACAGTCGCTCTGGATCCATATTCTGTACCACGTCTTTTTTTCTTTGATTCTTCAGACGATCTTATTCCATATTCCGTACCGTATCCTTTTCCCTTTTCCCTTTTTGTGTTGAGACGTCGTTCCTTCATACTCCGTACCATATCATTTGCCCGTATCTTCTTTAAACGTTCTTCAGTCACCTTTTCCACCTTATCCTTTGTCCCTTTTTTTCCAAACGTTCGACGGTCATATTTTCAATTTTGTTTATACATATACCGTTTATTTAATACTTCTAAAGTTGGTAAGATTTTGAACTCGTCGTTTTTCCTCAATAACATTTTTATTAGCGTTATGGTACCTACGATTTCAACAGCTCTTATGATCGTTCCAGAAAGTAGAGTTCAAACATTCTATCACATCATAATGACCTTTATCAATAATACTACTTAAAAAGAGTATTAATTTACTATTGCTACATCTTTGCCCAAATTCCCTTGGTATTTTAGAATTGTTAACATAAACTAATATGTGAACATTATAAATATCTACAAACGATTGTAACTCAACCTCTTCCCCAAGAAAACCATCTTTTGACATACATATCTTATAAGAATTTCTATCTATAATCTGAGAATCATAGGATTTATCCCCTATTATGAAAGGTTCATAAACTGGCCAATTTTTGTAAACATTAGACACAATTTTTAATCTAACTTGCCTATGCTTTTCCTGGTCATTATATAAAAAATAAGAAAATGACCTAGATAAACAATTACCGTCCCCTAAAATAGATTTCTCAGGAATGCTAGGCTTAGTTAGGCTAGCCTAGGTTAGGTAACTCAAAAGTGTCGAATGTGTTTACAATATGACCAATCCAAAAGTGTCCAATGTGTCCATAATATGACCTAGCCTATCTAGCTTACCTTACCTAGCCTAGCCTAGACCAGGCTAGGCAGGCCGAGTAGGCTTAGTAGTCTGAGTAGGCTAAGTCCAATGTGTCCATAATATGACCTGTCCAAAAGTGTCCAATATGTCCATAGCTTAGCCAAAAGATTTTAATTGGCAATTGGTAATTGGCGCGAGGCAGCCTTTTCGTACAAATTGTTTCGAAATTCGAAGTCGAGTATCGGGACATTTTGTATATTTGGCGCGAAGCAGCCTTTTTGCATTTTTACCTGTCTATTTCTTCTATTGGTGAATTTTGTATGACATTTTCAATATTTATGACATGGGTTTCTTTATCATCGTCTGAAAATGATAAAAAAAATAGACAGTTATATTCTTTCGATAATTCTATACATTTAATTTCAAAAACCTTTGCGGATTCTGTTTGTAAAAAAGCAGGTACGTCATCCCAATTGTCATACAATTTTTGCACAAATACACTAAAATTTTGTACATCAAAATAAAGTTTCTTAATTCTTCCGTCCTCTTGGTAATCGAAAATCGTTGCAGCATGCCATCGTTCATCAAGATCTGAATCATGTTCTTCATAATTATTCATTTTCTGAAGGTACAAATATTTTTTTGAATAAAATTCGAATAAAAATTTGTATTTTCTTATTAATTCATTATTTTATTTTGTATGACATTCTTAAATATTATAGAATAATTTGTTTAAAGATATGTTTGACAAAGGTTATTGAATAAAGGGCAGTGAGGTGGGTTTACATTAATAAACTTTATTGGACGAGATTAGTCACGAGGTGAGCCGTTCGAGAGATGGCCTCTAACTAACACTAGATACATTAGTTTAGCGTGAGAAATATAATCCTTATACCTACATGTATGGGGCTAATACAGGTGTGTATGTAATATTAGGCTTAATACCTTCGCTCCTTTCCTAACAAGATACTTACAAAATTCTGTAAAAACTACTACAATGATATGTATACAAATCCTTGAAATTTTCTTCAAAGCAGAAATATCTACTTGTATATTTATATAATATAATTTTATAACATAAAAATATTTTAGAAAATTTGATTTGTAATGAATAGATTTTGTCACAAATTAGATAATTATTATTATTTTTTTTTTTAACCAATATATATATGAAATTTCTAGAAGTACATACGAGGTATCCGAGATGTGGGCATCTATAAATTATAATGCGTCGTCAATTTAGACTAAAATTTACTTGAATTATTTCTAAATATTATATCTTAAACCTGAAACTGTCAAGTTAAAAAGTTGAAAATGAGTTTATTATGTCGCAAATAATTTAATATTTCATTCCATACAACATTTTCAATGTTCATATTTGTTGATACATTTTCAATAAATATATTATTGGGATTTTTGCATCTGAACAAAGCAACATATAATTGTTCGTGTGTAAATAAAGATTTTCTATAAAAATGTCCAACTTTATCAAAGCTTTGTCCTTGGGAGTTATTAATGGTCATGGCAGATGCTAAAGCAATAGGAAATTGTCTTCTATGGATTTACAAATGGTAAAGACGAAAATTCTTCAGAGTCTGATATGATGCGTGGAATGAAAGCAGTTTTATCTTTTTTAAGACCAGTTAAAATGATTCCTTTAATATTATACTTATATGATTCTAGAATTGTCATTTTAGTCCCATTGCAAAGACCATCTCGTGTACTTAAATTTCTCAATAATATCACAATCGATCCGATTTTTAAAATTAGTTTATTAACAGGTAAACCAGGTAATGTTATATTGTTAATTTGATCGATAGGATATTTTAATTGAGTGTTTTCGTCAGCTAAATCACTTCCTTTTGCAGTAACGTAATCAGTACTGGTATATATTTTCTTCGGAGAAGTGATTTTGCTTAGAATTTTGTTGTTTAAATTATTTACGTCGTAGTTGTGACAGCATAAAATAATCTGTGACGATATATTTTCATCAGTAATTATATTGTTACGGAATGGGGTTTGGCAGAAGTCCGTAAATTATTGAAGGGTTCTCTGAGTAATCAAATAAGAATGAATAGACAATAAAATAGAGCTTGGAGATATTTGGGTAATATTTGGATATATTGAGTAACGTGTGTTCTCTTCAATGTCTAGAACGAGACTTATTCACAATAATATCGTTGAGATTGGTAACGGTTGACAAGAGATTGGTGTTAACATCCTTTATTCAAGATGACTACAAGAGCGTGTGAAGTATATGTGAGGGATGTATCACTTTCGTAACAATATCATTATGACGAATATTTTTAGTTAATTTTAACTTTTCAAAACGATTGCACAAATAATAAAATTTTGTGCATTCATTTACAATCTCTTTTCTAGAACCATTTTTAATAACCGGAAGGATTTGTCGAAAATCACCATTTAAAATTAATAATTTCCTAGCAAACGGATCGTTTTCATTATTTCAACAATCTCCTAACGTATCGTTTATAATTTCCAATGTTTTTATAGGAATCATGGAAGCTTCATCCCAAATGATCACATCACATTCTCTTAATTTTATTTTTCACAATCTAATTTGAATAATGGTGTTGAATCTTTCAAATTTAAAGGAAGCCGAGAAGTTTTGTGGCTGGTCATTCCTCCTAATACAGATGCTATTCCGGTCCACGCCATAGATAAAATATTTTTCCCCTCTCCCCAAAAATAATAAATTAGCGCATTATATAAAAATGTTTTCCCTGTACCTCCGCCCCATCTAGAAAAATCATATTACTTTTTCTCGTTTCTGTGATATGATTGAAAACAATCGTTTGTTCTTCATTTAACAAATCGAAAAGTTTGAGATCTAAATTCTTGCCATTTTGTTCAAATATTCTTTTAGAAATATTTTTTATAATTTTTCTATATTTATCTCCTTTGATTCTAGTAGTCCAACAATTTTGCAACTTAAATTTTCACCTAAAAGTATGTCGTTATTTCATTCAGAGCTCTATTTTCTGCATCAATATTATAGCACTCACAGAAGAAAAATTTATATTTGTTCCATATAGAATGAGCAGCAGATACTTTATCAGATATTAGAAACCACGCTGAAAAATGCCGCAATTTTTTAGGCATCGTAAGTGTACAAGCTTCATCAAAAATTTTAAATACTTGGTCATCATTTTCTATCAAGCCCATAGCATTGGCCGCTTCTTAAAAAGTTGGATATTTAATATCATCATAAGTTTTTAATTCGGAAAAAGATTTAGCCCCTTTTATGTGATTCCAAATTATTTTTAAATAAAAGCGTTCTAGGTCTTTTCAGCTAACGTTATTTAATCTACCTATTGTTCATGAGTTCGATTTTCTTTTCGTCCATTCTTTTTTTCTATTGAAATAATAGTATTTTGGTATATTAACGCATTGTTAAGAAATAAGCTTGCAAGGCTAATTGCAGATGAATAAAAGGTTAACGAGCTTGAACAGTGAAATAATGTGGGTCCTGAGTTGTAATAAAAATTCAAGTCGAAACGAATGAATAGGAACCATGCGTTTATTGGAAAATGCACGTATCAGTTTAAAGTCTAAAACAAGACTGTTTTTACAATAATATCGGTTGACGCAGCAACCGATATTTCAGTTATCTTTCCTCATTTATTTGTAATTATTTATCTTCTATGATTGCTAGATCATGTAAAATATATAGGAGATTTCCTAGTAAAGAGGAGGAGGGAAATCTTCCTTTGTAACAATACCTTGTCGGTAATGTCGAGATTCTTAATTGATTATCACCCGAACTTTCTTTTCAGAGCAAACCAATTTCGCTCGGTTCAAACTTTCATTTATTTACATACAAGCGTCTCTTTCATTCAAGACCTACTAAATTCGTTCGCTCAGAAATAAAAGTCGCACTCATCTAAAAATAAAAGACAGACATTTTTATTTATTTAATTTCCTTCATTTAATATGGTTCTCCATTTTTAATTTATTCTTAAAAACGCTCATCCTATTGAAATTCTAGAAATTTTCTTGACGAGCACCTTGATTTCTTCGCATCGGCAACACTCACTCGTTTTCCCTACTTTTAAGAGGATCTTCTCCCCACACAACGAGCACACTTCCTTCTCCCATGGGAGACATCCATCCCCGAATGTTTGGTGTGCCTCCCATTTTCTGAACGACGATTCCTTTTCTTCACTAAAAAAAAAAGGAGTAATTATAATTAAATATTTAATTGAAATTTTATTCTCCAATTCTCTTTAGGTATATCTTACGTGTTCTTTAAAATTCGTCTACTACACTCTTGGCAGTAGAAGTAGTAGTCATTCACCCCGTGATACACAGTCCCATTATAGCATCCCATCTCCTCCCACATCGTTTCGAATCCTTTCCTTGCGGCCTTACTCCAATCCGCCGTAGCCACCAACTCCCCAACGTTTATAGTTTGTTCTTCATGTCGTTTATAATCTTCACACATTTTTTGCAGGAAGCGAACAGTTGTAGTAACTTTTCGGGCCATTTTTCTCTCTATTATGTCTAGATCTTTCAAGTTGCTTGATTGCTTTATTATAAACAACTGAATCCTCTTCTTCTTAGTTACCGTAACTGAGTCGAGATATTACTTGCATTTGTTTTCAAAATAGCGTCTTCTCGGTAGGCGTGGTCTCTCTTGTACAGAAGTGCTTACAATTGTTTATCAATTCGTTCTATTTCATGACCTAAGGTAACAAGACTTTCTTCTTTCAGTTGTCTTCTACTACGCAATTGAGTTAAATGTAGGTTTTTTAAATTTTCGTTCCTATAACGAAGTCGAAGTGATTCTGTCAATTTATTGTAGTCTTTTATTCCCGTCTTTGACAGGGTCGTTAAAACAGACAGAGCAGGGCCTCTTAAATTTAAAGCTAAGTTGGAAGCTTTAGCAACCGGACTCCATTCGTTTAATTCTGCGCAAAGTTTAAATTGACATTCGTACTCAGCCCAGGGGGTTGAGCCGTCGTACGATGGAATTTTAAGGTTATTATTTTCGTTGCCATGAGGGTTAGGCTTGTTATTAGTCAGTGATTCTTTTTCACGAAGGGAATCCGTTTGGTTCGTAACCGGGATTTCGCGTGTTTCGCGAATCTCGCGAATTTCGCGACCACTCTCGGTGCGGAAAGTAATAGTGGAACAGAAGTTTTTAACCTCAGTCAAAATACTATCCCGGAAAACCTCATCAGAATTGTTTATGTTATTACTCTGATGTGTGAAGAACTCGGATTTACAAATCTCGAGGGTTGTTCTTCGTACAACAGTCTTCGACCTGTTTCATTCTGTGTCTCGTTCTGCGCCGTTAGTTTGACGCAGACGTTTTGAGTTACTGGTTGAACGACCAGAACCGAAGTTGACAGTTCATCCAATCCTGGCCTGGAGTAAATAGGAGGAGTTCTTCCTCCATGAACATTTACAGACCTTATTTCAGAGACTTCGTGATTGAGTTGGTCTCGTACTAGGGATAGTCTTTGTGGGGTTGGGACCGGAGAAGGTCGGGTATCCGCGATCCGGCTACCGAGAGCTTCCAGACTTTGTTGGAAGGGGAGCTGGAGGGCTACGGTCTGCTCTCGTTGAGCGGAGAGGACGGGGAAAAGGAGGGCCTCGGATTGTTGTCGTTGTTCTTGTTGAGCTGAAAACAGAGAAGAGACGAGGATCTCACAATCCTCGCGTTGGACAGCAAGGAGAGCTTGCTGTGAATCACGTTGTTCTCTCAACATCAGTTGGAAAAGTTCCATCTGGAAGGCCATCGGGTCTTGCGGAGGCGATTGGACGGCGGGTTGAGTAGCCGGGATAGGTGAGGGGGTTTCGGTCGCAGCCGAAGTGGATTCTGTGGTTCGAGTTTGACGCGTATTAGGCATCTTTTTCAGTCTAGTTACCTTTTTTCAATCACCCAGAAGTCGCGCTTCTGACACCAAATGTCACGGAACGGGGGTGGAGGAGGTCCGCAAATTTAATTAAAGGGTTCTCTGAGTGAAGAATAAAAGTTAGTAGACAATAAATGGAGTTTGGAGATATTTGGGTAAAGGTTTGGTTGTATTCAGACTACGTGTGTTCAGTTTAAGGTCTCGAACAAGACTGTTATTTACAATAAACGTTGGGGTTGGTTACGGTTGACAAGAGAATGATGCTTACATCTTTTATTTAAGATGACTACTAGAGCGGTTGTAATATATGTGAGGGGTGTATCACTTTCGTAACAATACTATAGTATACATATAACAGTCTTGGACGAGGGAAGTTAATAGTCAGCCGAGTGTCCCTGGTAATTAGTTATTATTTAACTTTTGGGCTAGCCTTTTGTTGAGTGCCATCTAATATTCAGAGACGTTAGGTGTCGTGGATTCAGGCTCTCGTAGGCTCTCATCACCTTGGTTGGATGTGTTCTTCCTCATAATGTAAAGTCGAACTAAGATCATCATTAAATATAATTATAATTAAGTACAGCACCGTTTTGTTGAGGAGCTGGCAGGAGGGTCCAAAAAAAAGCGCTGACGTATCATTCACTATAAGTTTTATCCCAACCACTACCGTAGTCCACAAGTTCGTTACAATGTTTTACAGGCACTAGCACTAATATATTTATGAATCTTTCCTTGTTTGATTTTAGTAACTATCTTCCTATACGTGTTTTCAGTAAGGCTATAATGCAGACTTCTGGACACTATTATGAGCTATAATGTAGACCGGTTAATAGCTTCACGCGCACAGTTGCAGAGCGATTTTCAAAACTTGACTTGCTCGTGCGGGAATTACTTCTGTTCTCTTTTTGTTCGGCAAAAGGCCGGGTACGTTGTCTCTGGGAATGCGAAATTCGGCGCCAGCGTTACTTATGGCCGCACGGCGGTAAAATTTAAATTGTGCTCTAGGCGCTTTGTCTCAATATACATTTCTTTGTATTGCCCGCAGCTGAGAAACAATGCGATTTTGCAGCAATTTAAGACATTTTACCCCCGTCAAATTCCCATCAATGAACAGCGGTCCAATAATTTGACCATTTGACATTCCAGCCCAGACGTTAATCTTCTGTGGGTACTGCGTCTTGTTATTTATGGCCTCGTACGGATTAGCCACTGACCATATGCGTACGTTTTGTCGATTCGAAGTACTGTACAACATTATTGTGGACTCATTAGAAAAACATATTCGTCGTGGTAGATCCGGTTTGGCATTGATTAGTTCCGATATGACTTCGTAGAAATCTAATCGGTGAACCGTATCCCCATATAACAGCTCTTGTTCAGTATGCAATTTGAATGAGAAGTACTTGAACCGATGCAGGACTCGCAAGACCGTTGATTAGGCAAATTGTAGCTCGAGCGCAACTTTCTTAGTGCTCGTTCTTTGATTATCCTCAAAACGGAGGGAAATATTAAGCTTGTCGTTGTCTCAAATATGTTTCACATGTGCACAGTCTATACATCCTGTCTCGTTTAGCTTCTTTATTTTTGCATTAATTGTTGATATGCTTGGAATTGGACGATCAGGAAATCCTGCACCAAAATGACCTGATATGCCTTACACCTAGTACTAACCCAGCGTGACGACACTAATAGTTTAATAGTATATTTAGATATAGTTACATTTAGTAGATTAATTGTATCAATTATTCACTGTTTTTAATATATAATTTATCCTATTTCTATATCATTAATCGATTACTATTACTTACAATTTATACATTATTTCAGGTTTAATAAACTTGGATTTAAAATAAACTAATTGAACTGATTTCACTTATCGATTATTCACTAGTTGTAATATACCTATACAGCACGAGTCTGTGTGAGTGATGTAAGAGTGTATGTAAGACGATACCGGCGTGCGTGTGAGTGTTAGAGATAATCTCGCTTGACCGCAAGCGGCAGTGGCTGGCCGACAGCCGAACCGTGCATGATGGTTCCCAAGTTGTACCTTACCTTATTTGATTAATTATTAATTATATTATTCAGTTTGAAAGTAATCTCAGTGATCATTCATTAAACTTCCTGCCTCTCCTACTCCCACATTTGGCGATTACTACACCATTTATTAATTCCGATTTTCAATCTATTACCTAATTTGATTTATTATTGAGTAGTTTGAACAATTAAGGATATTTTTTCGTAATAATGCGAGACCAGTATGATGATTATGTATGAAATGATTCATAAATGTTCACGGGAGGCTTGTCGAACTTAATCATTGAGAAGGAGCCTTCGACTTGTTGTAATTCAACACTTTTTTTTTTTTTTTTCTATCTTTGAGAAACAGAGTCCCCCGATATGAAGCGTCGATGCACACCACGCTGGCAAGTCGCAGATATTTGGATAATCAATTCCCAGGGCAGTGGATGAGCTATTTGGTCCCATATCCTATCCAGCCCGTTCTCCAGATTTGTCAGCATTAGCCTACTCATTTTCGGGGGCACATCGACAGTCTGCTGTACTATACATCGTGGACCTTGAGAGCAAGGGTGAGACACCTGTCAAACGATTTAACAGAAACATAGGTCAACCGTGCTGCAGACCACTTCTACGATAGGCTCGGATTCTGTGCGGCAGTCGAAAGCAAGGCCTCCGAGAAGTGCTTGTGAAGAATATCAGCATCACCAATACTGTTCCATGAAAACTGAATAAAAACGAAATGAAAACGAATGAAAAAAAATCCAACGTATACTGCAACATTTCAACTCACCAGCTACTTAAATGAGAATGAATAATTGATTCCAACGCCAAGAAATACTTTAGTTGACAAAACCGAGGTTTTCAAACTCTTTACGTGATGTGAATGATTTAGATAAAATAAATCGGCTAGGTTCATTCGAGTGCAAGTGCAGTAGAATACGTTTTCATCAAAGCTGTTGTCGAACGACTAATTCTGTTTAATATTATAGATCTAAGAAATTGAATGATATTTTTTTCACGGGTATCTAAACGGAACGTTTCATCAGCTCGTTATTATTTGACATATTGCACAAATTAATAAACTACTGCAACTCGAAGTATTACGCAATCTGTAGAGAGAAGGGATCGTTCATACCGTTTTCATTCAATATTTTATCAGACAATTCATATTTGTAAATCTAATACGAACAAACTGGACGAGGCGTCAAAATTGGTTGCAAGCAAATTAACAAGATTTTAGGTTACATACATCGCGATCGACGGCGATCCATCATGGACGCCATTTAAAGATGCGAGCTGCGATATATCGCAGTATTTTGCCATGCATATGTTCCAACGTTTCAGTAATTGTCAGTCTGTTAAATAATTTCCGGCGCTCAACTGCACTCAGCACGCGGCCGTCTCAACACGACTCTTAGCGTTCGGACGTTAGGAATTTACCCTATATGTAAACAGGGTGTATTTCTAACGTGTCCTGACTAGAAACTGTGGTATAGCAGCTGCGAGTCGAAATTGGCAATTGTTTACCTCGAAAAACTAATCAAAAAGTCGCTAGATACTGAGACAATTGCTGATTTCGATTCGGAGCTGCCATAACACTACTACTTCGTTGGGCATAGGCACATGAAATCATTGCAACGGTGGAAACGCGTTTTAGTTTTGGTCCAAAAAATGGGGAGTCACTGTGGAACCCATCAATGAACGTTACTGTACATATTAATAGCGAATTTATGCTCACCAAACCTATAAATCAATGAAACAAAAATAGTCGATGATAATAAAATAATTTATCAGTTATTTCTTGCTATTTTTGAAGAAAAATAATAATCATGAAGCATTGATCTAAAAAATATTCGCATTAACCAATAAAAAATTGATCCTTTTACGATAATTTTTGCCGGAGATATTCATTTTGTAACTAGCTCGACCGATGCCTCCCATCACGGTGCAGCGTCACTACGGATTCGCTGGAACGCGACTGCTCGCGTTTGTTTCACCTTAATAGTCAATTTTGACGAAACCGAAGCTCAAATCTGAATGAAAAAATTCATGGTTGATCTTTGAGGTATGGACGAGATACGGTATTTTTTCCAAGTATTTGTTCCAAGGTAGTTGTTCCTTGACAGTCAGAGCAAAAAAATTAACACTAGTGAATATCGTATAGTATACAGAATTCTCAATTCATGGACTCAAAACTTTTCACTGTTCATTTACCTGTTCTAGCCAATCCTGTACGATCAGCTGTTTATATAAACTAATATTTGACAATCTGGCAACACTGTCCGAGTTTATGTATTTCGTGATAGGATATATTATTTCGCGCATGCGCGCTTCATACATTTTTCGCGGGTTGCATCAATGCGCGGTGGACAGTTTGTGTTTAGTGTATCCTTTCCACTATCTGACAGAGCCACATTTTTCATCATTTATTTATTAATATCTCAAAACATATCTCTGTGCAGTAACAAAATCTAAACAGTTTTCCGAAAAATTTGTTAGTTATTGCCCAGGCTGCAAAATAGCATATTTACGTTACTGCGATATCACACTGTAAAATTGTTGGTACATATACCGAAGCTCACGTAAATTTTATGTAACATTAGTGTATCAGTAATCTTTCAATATGTCAGAGATGCGCTTGGCATATAACACTGTGGTACAGTAGACTCTCGTTAAGTACTCGAGCTCGGGGCTGTAAACAATTTAAATTTGAAGATTTTTCGTTAATTATAATACTGGCAGGTAGATTTAGGCAGTGAGTTTTTGGTAGAGCGCGCAAATATCGTAATTAACACAAGATCTTGTGAGAAAAACTCAGATATCCGTCGTCCAATCTAATAATTTTTTTTTTTGTCAGAGTTGTCATGTGGACCTATATGCCTATATGTTGCAATTATATGAACTACATAGATCATACATAACCGTTTTGAAAGCCGACTCTACAGTCAGTCCACTGTGATATATCTGCTACGATCCTAACACTTCACTGGTATATAATTGTTATGTACCGCAA
Organism: Macrophya annulata; assembly: GCA_963924015.1. Lineage (NCBI taxonomy): Eukaryota > Metazoa > Arthropoda > Insecta > Hymenoptera > Tenthredinidae > Macrophya > Macrophya annulata. The sequence goes on from OZ001264.1 coordinate 6,817,007, forward strand.
ATCTGTAACTGTGACATACTAGCCATATCAGCCTGTGGCGAACATTTTGATATCCATGGACTATAAAATATACAGTCCCCGTGATGTAGCAATTTAAGTCAATCACTATTGACTTTATGTATAAATTGTTTTCCATCAGAATCGTAACAGTTAATTGTTTTTTATAACTAAATACGTTAGTGAACATTTGTATATCGCGTATGATACAAAAATGTATAACAATTTGAAAAACTCAAATTTTGAAATTAAATTTTTCCGTTTCAGTGCAGTCGATATTTTTGTACTTTTTATTTTTGAAAATGTGCATTTTAGTCATAGTGGGCGTAAAGTACGCTGTTCTGACCTTGTTCTGCAGGCGTCAAGTCCGACTCTACGCCCGCATAAGTCAAAACTGAAAAAGCGTTATACTTTACGCCAAAATGACGAAAAATCATGGTTGCACCGCGGGCGTAAAGTGCATTACACCCGTGGGTGATCGCACGCGACCCTCGGGTCGATCACCCTAGACGTAAACACTTCACTTAGACTTCACGCCCATGGTACAAAAATAACTATTTTGGACCCAAACTAACTAAACTCACGCCATTCTACATAAATCAATGAATGATACAGCGAAAATTTATTTAGTATTCCCGTTTTCGAATTGTTTACGCTGCATCGGTTGTTGGTGATTCAGACTTGCCCGGAGAATATGTCATCACTTTGATGAAGATGATTCTATCTTGTATGTTCTTTTGTCAAAACCACAAGTAGCTGTGAGCTGTAATCACAGTCGGTTAAGTTTAATTCTGAGACGCATTTGCGGGCAGATAAGAAGTGGTAGTGACCAAGGCTTCAGAGTAATGTGAAAGTAATAATTTATAATAGCTATTCAGGCAGTTGTCAGTAAGGTTCTGTAAGTGTAAGTTCACAATACGTGGATAGAGGCGATTAAATACTGACAGAGCTGTACAGCCCGGTCACATATACCAAAAAAAGATGAAAAGTTTTTGAAGTATTTTGAATATAATACGTAAAGAAAAGCCGATAAATTATAAGCATTGCAAAATATTACGATCTCTGTGATTCGTCCGATTCATGCTAAGGGTGAATAAAAGTGTGATAGCTATAAATGGTTTCACATCCCAGATTTCATACCAAGTACGATATTATAGCTGACGAAAAGGTGGTCACTATCCAATGATTGTGGACGTTTAAATATTGTCCTGGACTATATAAGCGTGAAGAATTGAATAGTGACTAAAGCAGAGAGCCCATCTATTCGAACAAATGCCATGTCGCAGCTCCAACTGGCCACAATCATGAAGTTATCATCATTGTGGGCTCTTTTCGTCCTGATTTACGCCAATCCTGGTGATCATAGTGAGTCACAAGCTTAGGGAACTTCCTTCATTTTTAATTCTTAATTATGGTTTGCAGTTATTGGACAAATATCTGTTATTTTGAATGTATAACTGTAGAATTTCATCCCTTATGACGTGCGTTCGTATTCCAAATATAATGGAGTATATGGGGCATTTTATGCCAACTGAACCTACCGATGAAATTGACATTTTTCATTCGGTTTACATTTTTTTAGCTGTTTGTACTCTGTGAAAAAGAGCTTCGTGATTTTTCCGAATTTTTTTATCAAGCCGTTCACGAGATGAGAATTTTTTTATATTTTACGTTTTTTCTTGAATGCTCATATCTTTTTTTTGAAAATGCATCAATTTCAATGTTTTTTTCTTTAAATTGTATGTTTTTCAATACTCATTAAAAAACATATGATTTGAAAAGAAAACCATTGAATTTGACGCATTTTCAAAAAAATTATGAGCATTCAAAAAAAAAAACATCCGAGATTTTGAAAAATTCGCATGTCGTGAACGGCTTGATAAAAAAATTCGAAAAAAATCATGGAGGTCTTTTTCACAGAGTAAAAACAAATGAAAAAATTTAAGCCAAATCAAAAATGTCAATTTCGACGGTAGCTTGAGTTGGCATGGAATGCACCATGTGCATTAATTGCGAAATCATTTTTTCTAATTGTTAGGGAATTGGGTTTTTTTATGAATTTTTTTTTGTTTTCTTTATTCATTTTAGTAGTTCACGATAAAATAATTTGGGAATATTTTTTCTCTATTCATTTGAACAAAAATTGGCGTTTATACAACGAATTGAAAAACATAACACCTTGACGTCACCCATGCTAAGGTATAGGTGAATATACAGGGTATCACAAAATTCGCGCACTCGCTGCATACCAGCGAATTGCTTATGAGAAAATTAAGACGAAAGTTATCTTTGCAAGAAAGTCCGCGAGGACTTGGGTTTTCTTATAAAATGAACTTATCAACGAACCAATCAGCGCTTGGCTTTAGAAAAGACTAACGAAAATCCGCATCGCCGCTCGCCCCACTACCAAGACCAAGACAATAATATGTCGAGTTCCCCGTACTGTCTGTCTTGTCTTTAGTACTGTGGCGGACAGCGATGCGGATTTTATCCAGTCTTTTCTAAATTCGAATGCTGATTGGATTTGCATCAGTAACTTTTGTCTCAATTTTTCGGAAGGAATCCGCTGGTATGCAGCGAGTACACGAATTTCACGACACCCCGTGGATATAGCAAAAATACTGAAATTCTATTACTTGTAACTTTCCGAATTATTATTGTTAACGAAAACGAAAAAATACGATCTAATTATTGTGAGTTCCTCTACGCTTCGCAACTATTATAATTTCAAAAAAAAAAAATTCATTTAAGAGCCTCATTTAGATAAACCTCTTTAATTAGTTTCCAAATGTTTCATAGCGTTGTTGATTCCGAATGCAGTGTCAAACATTTTTTAGCATTTTTCATTATTACCCGTTGATGCATTATACTCCCAAAAGCACCTCTAGTGCAAAAATATTCGCCAAGTACATTATCGTTTACACTATTTACAAGAATGTTGTCTTCATACAAAAAAAGTATTGAAATCAGATCTAATTGCTGAGTAGGTGACATGAATCTGACAGAAAAAATATATCGTATCAAAAGAATCTTGAGCTGCTATGAATATTTCACGAATTTGAAGTAAATGGTACTACATATGGTGCTTTCCATGTGAAGTCACCGAGCCTCTTACCCCGACCATTTTTAATCTGGCCGATTTTTTTTTGAGTCTTTAGTACCCATTTGGAGTAGCACTCATAATTTATTTCAGATTTTTACCTCAATTCATTCTCGACCTGGGTGTGTTGAGAAAATCTTACCTTCCAAAAGTTCCAACGCATACAACTTCGGAAAATTCGGAATATTTATATTTACAAATTTATACTTTTCAATATTATCCTGATATTTTTGATTCCCTGTAACTCTCTAAATAGCTATTTTTCGGGCCATATCATAGAGAGCTTTTATGTTCATTCTAATGTCAAAAATGCAATGGAATAATTATAATTTTTTGATTTCTTATTTTCCGTATTTATCTGTTAAAGTTATGAAATCTCCATCTTCTAATAGATTTTTTGTTATATTTCATAAAATGTTTCTGAATTTTTTCAGATTTTACAAAGTGGGTGTTTTTATTTCAAGTTTTTAAATCATACTTCAGATACGCTGGGTCGAAAAATTCTGGAAAAAATTACGATTGCGTTTTTCGTCGTGTACTTTTATACAAAAAATTATCAAACCAATCTGAGACATCGACGCAGAATCTTGATCGAGATGGCATGAAATGCCCCGTGTGTATAATATGTTGAGATCGTTGAATTTTGTTATAAGTATAAAATATTACCGGATTTCATACACCGTAATAATATCAGAACAATTTTGATTGTTTCGATATACGTAGGTTTAAAGCACGTCTGTTAGTCGCAAAATACATACGTATAATTCTAATGCGTAAATTACTCGCAATCAACGTTTATCAAAGCTGTTTATAATATGTCTTTAAAATGTATAAAATACACTTATCACATGTTGAAAAAACGTTTTAACGCGCTTCGTGCATTCATTACCCATGCGATGGGCAACTGTACACTTGGCGAGGTTGATTCTGAGCCGGAAATGAAAATCAGAAAATTTACTAGACTGATTGTTACTAGGCAAGTAGCTAGACACGAGCTGTCTGCTCTCGGAATGATGTCACTCGGTGTCAGACTCGGTCTAGCAGACAGCTCCTGCTGGTTTCGCAGTAGACTGTCTAGCTATTCGCCTAGTAACAATCAGCCTAGTAAATTTTCTGATTTTCATTTCCGGCTCAGAATCAACCTCGCCAAGTGTACATCCGCTACTGGACATACTGTAACGCCTCTGCACAAACAAACGGTATAAACGGTCCCTCGTCTTTCTCCGAAATCCGCTTCAGTTAGGATCTCAACAGAGGAGTCCAAGAGGCACCCGCAACCGAATCTTTAGATTTAGACGAAGGGACCTCGGGAGAGTCCCCTCTATCCTTGTCTACCTTATTTATAGCCCTTTTCATAGAATCCTTGTTTTCATCTCCTGATATCACGAGAACCCCCGAATCCAACCCACCCACAAACAAAAACACAACACCCGTCACCACCAACCTTTACCAAATGGAAGAAATTGGGATAGGCACTCCAAAACCTTCCTCTTTATATAACAGATCAGTACCACTAATCCAATGTTGACGTTGTATGCATAGGCTCATAAGGTAGATCCGACGACCTCGGAAAGACCTCCGATTCTTGTTTCTTGTTATTATGGATTTGACCCCTTTTTCACACTCTCTGCTTCTTTATTCTCAGTCTTCGCCAAGAGCAACCTCGTGTTCAATTTTATATTACAGTAGAACCTCCAAATAGGGCCGCTCGAAGGCGGTGAGGGGAGTATGATTTTTGGAAATGACTTTCCCCCACCAATAGCTCGTGAGTATGACGCGACTCGGCTGCTGGCTCAACCTCTGAATAGGGCCACATGTCAGTCGCGTCAATTGCACTTTGTTTCTGAGGTGAGACTCTTTTTTTCACTTGATGATTGGTAAATATAAAATATAAACTTATCTTACATTAATCGTTAAGTGTTTCACAATGATTTGTCAGTGAAATAATTTGAGTTATTTAATGTGATTCTAGATAAATGTATGAGTACCAGAGTATTTTGCCAAATGAAAAATTACATAATGGATTATAATTAAGTGATTCGGAACATTTTTCAATGGTGGCCCTATACAGAGGTAATTGTCTAAACACTCGTAAACAGAAATGTAGTGGGGGAAGCGCTCAAGCAAGGATTCGGAGAAGCGGCCCTATTATGAAGGGCCTCATTTGGAGATTCTACTGTAATTTAAATTTTAATGTAACAGTGAGACTAGGTTAGGTTTTAGAAGCATCCTAAGAGCTACTTAATTCCATTCAACTCAGAGATTAACATCATTTTATCTCCAACATTTGATACAATAAGTATCAAAAATGCAGATGATTTTTATTGTTACTATTATTAATTTAATTATTGTTACTAATGGACTAAAATTCATCAGTAAACTTATAGATATCTTTTTTCGGAGACGATAGTCTATAAACACTATTTGCTTTATTATAATTTTTGTTTTTCTAGAATTAACGTTGTATTTTTTTCATGTGGACACTAACTTTTGGCTCAAATTTTAATCCATTTCAATGAGCTATGATCAAAATGTTAGATATTCTAAAGTCATGCAATATTTATTCTGAAATATACTCTGCGTATAGTTACAGGATGATCAACTGTTGTTTTGAGGGATGATCCCCGATCCCGAATTCACAGAGTTGAAAAGTTTTTAGTATATGTGTTGTAAAAAAAAGGCGATGTTTTAGCTGGTTCCTTATTATAGCCGCTATACCGAGTTTCTTGCTAATGCTTACAGATGACATATCAAAGCACATAGCCATGAAATTAAAAAGCCTAGCTTTATCAGCTAGTTAATAATCATAGATGACAAGTAGAATGTGATACAAATAATTAATTTTTATAACTATATTAAGGTCAACAATTAAGCTCAGAAAATATGTTTCATGGTTCCACCAATGAAGCATGCAATTATTGAATTGATTGCCATTTGAAGTACGTCTGAATGAAAAGGTACAAAAAGTGGTGAAATCCACCCAAGAGCGCCCTCGGTGCAAAAACATTGGCCAAGTACTTTACCTCTGACGTTACCTATAAGAATGTTGTCTTCATACAAAAAAGTATTGAAATCAGATCTTATTGCCCAGTAGGTAACTTGAATCTGACAGGAATAATATATCGTGACAAATAAACGAATCCCGGGCTGCCATAATGATTCAACGAATTTGGAGTAAATGCTACTTGACGGGCCAGATGTATAGAAAAACAAAAAGTTAACAAGAATCGTAAGATTCAACTCATTGGATCTAATTAAGTTGACCACCTCTGTTATAGGTAATGCAAAAGATAATATACTTCGCGAATGTTTTTGCACCCGAAGTGATTTTGAGGGGATAGCGTTTATCTTGCCGGAAACGGATGAGGTCGCATTGTAATAATAATTATATGCACTGAGACATCCAATGCGACATTGAAGTCACTGTATGAAACAAAATAATACAAGTCTTAATTAACTGTTGAAGGTACAAAAATATTAAAGAATCTAATTAACCATTTGCATTTTCAGAGCATGGTGAAATAGTCGCAGAACGAAATGTAATTTACGTGAAGCTGAATGAAACTGCAACTATGTCATGCCATGTGCAAGGGGATCTGTTGTCAAGATTCACCTGGCAATATGAAAGCGAGGACTTCGGAGTGATCAATTTCACAGATTGGGCAACCACAACGTTTTTCAACGAAAGTTACGTTACGATGACCCTTAACCTGACTAACATCGCGCGCAGTGACGGCGGGTATTATAGATGTCGGGCGCATGACTTCGTTGGTCCGATGAGTGATATGATATTTCTCATAATAGCTGACGTTCCTGCAGTCCGCGACCTATATGTCAGAGAAATTGGAACGGGTAGCGTTTATCTGAGCTGGGAAATCGACGACAGCTTTGACAACTCTTTGAGGTCTCTTATAATGTACAAGAAGAATGGCACCGAAGAATGGTGCTTCCATTCTGAAACAGTCGGCGATGACAACGATGGAGTAGTTGTAATGGGATTAGAAAATGGAACTGCCTATCAGTTTAAAGTAATCGGCACTAATTCTATCGGCGATTCACCAGCCGCTTATTCGAACTGGGTTACAACGTGGAAAGAAGGTACACAATTCTCAAATACGCGATGATTATATCAAGGAGTTTATCTATTCGCTGTTTTTTATTCTTATTTTTCATGTATACTTTGAAGCTTTTTTATTTGCATGAAAAAAAATGTTTATTTGCTGGTGATGAAAAAAAAAAAAAAAAAAAATTAGAATTGTTGAAATACGTAAATTCCATTTGACAGATTTTATTCCCATCGTTTGGATTGAGGCAACAACTCTTCATTCAATTAGGATTGGATGGTCAGTGCCACCCGCAGAAAAGTTCGACTACTGGTTGAGTTACAATGTGATGGTGACCAGTGGGAACGAGATCATAGATTCACAACACGTAGTTTCCGAAACCTTCTGCACATTTAAAGACCTCGAGTCTGGGACTAATTACGGGTTCAAAGTGGTGGCCTGCGAATATGAGACTCGCCAATGTTCTAATTCTTGGAGTGACAACCACACAGCTGTCACAATAGATAGAGGTATTAATTCTAGAACGACAATATGATCTCGTCTACCTTCTAACGTTAAACTGGGATAGATATCCAACCGGCGCGGTTGTTGTCCGCACAATTGTTCCTATTGACAGTAAAGCGACTCGCTCGTAGATAAATATTTTCGTTTTTTAATCAGAAAGCGAATAGTTCACGATAAATTAAATTTCACAGAAGTTTAGTGAGTGAAATACCCGTTTAAAGATCGAAAAATTATTGAAATCAGCCGAAAATGCAATTCTTCGCTGGTCGCCTTTGGTACATTTCGAACCCAATCTAGTGTTCTGGAGTTAAAATGACTTTCAGGCGTTCGCCTTTGCACCCAAATCTCTCCAAAACTCGTAATTCATGCAAAAAAGTTTTATCGTAGCCAATTGAGTGCGTAAATACATAACATGAGCCTTTGCAGATCCGAGATTTGTTCCAACTGTCAAGGTCGATGGAATAACTCTTGATTCAATAACAATTGAATGGTCGACACCACCACCAGAGCTGCAAGATCGTGTACATCAATTCAAAGTATTGGCAATGCGCCGAGCCGAGAACGAAAGGCCGGTTTACGTACCTAAAATTGTGAATTCTCACGTTTTCCAAAATCTCACATCCAACACCAGTTATATAGTCAAGGTGGCTGCGTGTAGCGATTATAAGACGCAATGTGCTGACTGGAGTAACGGACAAGAAGTTTTCACAATCTACACAGGTACAGTTGGATCTAGATTATCGCAAGATGCGAGGGGGTATCCCACTCCCTGAACCAGACCAGTGCGCACGTGTCGGGCGCAGCTCAGGACCTGCGCGAGTAAAATCTCAGACCACAGTTTTATAGGTATACAAGCCTGGAAACTTTGCTGGAAGGGCTAGGTCGCTTATTGAAGCCAGCTGCTGTGATCGCTGGGGTCTCAAATCCAGATAAGACAGAGATAGCACTAGTTCTTCCGTCTCTGTCTTAACCTCGGACGTATGTACATATGTATGACTTATATACGTCCGTGGACTTACCTCAATGCATATTACTCGTACTTACTATTTTTACGGACTATCATGATAGTAAATAGGAACTAAAATGTAAATGCCTTCAATTATTCCTTTAGTACGCTAAAAAGAGGATCTTGTTTTTTAACAATATAATATTTTGAGGTTAGATTCAAATAGGAAACTGGATCCAAAAATCGACTAGTGGCCGGATTGGGAACTACGTTCCGGCATCAATAAGCGATTCACCCCCACCACGTGAATTTGCGGCTAGTTTCCAAACTTGTATACAGACCGTGTCTTAGACGATATACTCGTAGACTGCGCATAGCCGCCTTGTTCATGCCACCAGTTGAGAGACAAGGATAGCATGTGAAGGACAGAGAAGCCGTAGTCCATAGACATATAAGAGATACACCGCGCGAATCATGGCCGAGCGTGTTCCTTATCTAAGCAATGCACAGAATATGTCCACCGCTGTGCAAGCGAGATGAAGCATCGCTAGTGCCAATGGCTGCCGCTTTCTAAGACCGCTATTGGCTGAATATCCTTTAAACAAGGACACAAACGGCCCGTACTGCTATCTATCTCTTTCTATTCGTTGGACATGTTTTTGATCTGCTCTTGCAGTCCATTCTCTGTGTTGATAATGTGGACGACCTCTCTGCTACTCTAGTAATTTTCGTTCTTCTGTCTTGGTCTGGTCACTCGTCACAATCGCTCCATTCCAGGGCATGGGCGTTGCGCGGTCAAGGAGTATATAGTCTAAGAGTGATATCGATAGATACAGGTATGGAGAAGGATAGACTGACGTAGCGGGTGTTATGGTGGAAGCTATGTAGAAGCGCGAGCGTTCGACTCGGCAAGGTTCTAGCAAATGACGTTTTTGTGGTTGTCGAGGTCTGGCTCTATTAACAAGAGTGGCACAAATTTACCTCTCGCAACAAAATGAATGCTCAGTCACTGCTATTAATGACAAATAATTAATACTGCCAAACGTTTGATTTGGCGTACCAAAATTAATTTTACAAAGAATACAAATGAAAATAACCAATACGGAAGCATTGTACTACTATCGTTTTCAAAATTCCTGACCCCGAGCTTTCAAAGAGTGTAAGTCGTTGAAAAAAAAGATCATAAACTATGAGACGAAAAGCATTCTGTAGCTTGAAGGTTTTTTTTATTCTTCAAAAAGATGCAATTTTTTCTAATAATCAGTCTGTTATTTATGGCGATTGAAGTGAAAAAAGTGCGATATGCCGGAGGCTTTTCTGATCAGTCAACTTCAACCGCCTGCCACTCGTTTAGTAGTAATCGGAAAAAATATGAGGATTCTACTGGTGATGCGTAAATCTTTTAGAAACGCATCTATGCTAGTGAAATTATAATTTGACGATGCGTTTCAAAGTTATTAACAAATACATGCGACGGTGGTATCTCGTCAACGGAAAACTATACGACATCTTGAAGAAGGTTAAATGATACGTTAAGAACTTACAAATGACGTCTCAGGAATGAATTATCGGCAACTTTCGTTTCTGAGGAATGAAAAATTATTGAATTCTATTTCCCTTCAAACGCGTGCCATAGAAGTAATGTTACATGAACATTCGAGAAAAGTTTTTGGAAATGCGTCACCTCAGCACAGTCTGTAACTTACTAAAATTTTGAAATCGTAAATCTTCCACTTCTATACCATGGTTGGTTCTGGTAATTTGGAAACTTGTCCGGGGTACGCCTTTTCACGAACTTTTCTCCAGTGTTCAGGTAACACCATTTCCGTGGCTCGCTTTTGAAATAAATTAAAAATACAATAATTTTGTATTCTTAATGAACGAAAGTTGCCGATGATCCATTCCTCAAATGTAATTTGTGAGTAGTTAACGTATCATTGAATCCTTTTTCCGATGTTGTATAGTTTTCCGTTGACGAGATAGTATCGTCACATGTATTTGTTAATAACGAAAGAACGCTTCGTCAAATTGTAATTTTACTAACATGGACGTGTTCCTAAAAAATTGACGCATCACCAGTAAAATCCTTATATTTTTTCGATTACTATGAAACGAGTGGTAGACAGTTGAAGTAGAGTGTTCAGAAAAATCTCCAAAATACTGCACTCTTTTTCACCTAAGTCGCCATAGATAAACTTATTATTGGAAAAAATTGCATCTACTTGAGAATTGAAGGAAATCTTAAAGCTACAGAATGCTTTTCGTCCCATATATTTACAATTTTTTCTTCATTCAGTTCTACTCTTTGAAAGCTAGGGGTCAGAAGTTTTGAAACTGATAGTAAATCCAGTCCTCCGTACCAGATGCTGTACAGTTACACAGAACCTCAATTATTCGAACCACGACTTGGGTTATTCGAACGTTAGCGCGAAATACACAATGTTGCGAGATTTATCCACTCAAAAACGCATAGTAGCCGTTTGTCAATTGTCGATGGATGATTTTATGAAACAACCATAAAACAAGCGATGTTTGAGAATATGTTTATTAACGGTTGTTTTTTAAATGTTTTGTTAGGGAATATTTAATTTTACTAATACCCGATTGTATGAAGATAGTTATCCCTAGGTTAAGACTCACCCATGGGTTACCCAACGAATTCGATTGTTGTCAACAATGGTATTCATCGGGTAAGCCATGGGGGGGTGGCTTTGTGTTATACAATCGCGCATAAAACCCCCGAAAGTGTCATCGAAGATATCATTTTCTTCTATATTTTGGGAGAAATCCTGAGCTAGGACTACTTTAGAATGTGTACTATACTCCTCTCAAAAAAATAAGAAAAATGATTTCTTCGATAACATTTTCGGCCCTTCTATTAAAATTGAATCAAAGAAAGATTCGACAAAAGATTATATTTTTACAACGACTCAGTGTTCCATCACCTGATTAGGAACAAAGTTTTGTACTTATATGTGGAGTATTGGGGTAAAGTTTACTGCCGATCGAGACTGGTCCTCTCTGTTAAACTAAATAATTGAATATCTGGTGATCCGGGACAAGTAGAGAACTTTGGCAGATTGTCTAACTTTGGCTAACTTTGGCTAATTGTCTTATTTGAATAACTGAATGTTCAGGAAAATTCTCAGCAATATTCATTTTTTGATTGGCTGAAGTGGCATGAATGTCCCATATATTGTTTTTCCAGTCAAATATGTATTTTGTAAATCCCGTCAGAAAGAAATTGTGTTTCGATTCTCCGAAATGGGCCCGGCTCCAATTGATTCGGATAATCGAGGCTCTACTGTACTACATCGGCGTAACAACAGTGAAAATGATTTGAACGAAGATTGATATTTTTCTCACAATTGCTGAGGTGTAGGTTAGGTCGCCATTTATTCATTGACCAAAGAATTCATAAATCATATATGATATACCTACAGAGAGAAAGACACTGCAAGACGTAATATGGCCGAGCGTGATCATTGCCGTCATTTTACTGATCGTCCTGGCTGCCTCGATAGTTATTCAAAATCACCGTGAAAAGGTATGCAAGACGAATTGGCATTGACGCCACCGCAGTTTGACTGGTTGATGAATATGAAGAAAACTCTTTTTCAGGCATCAAGGAAAAGGTTCATAGAAGCAACTCTCCAGCGTTTCAACGCTGGAGCTCTGGATTGCCTGGACCCAGAGCTCAACATGGCTGAACAGGCCGAGCTTTTGCCTTATAACAAAAAATGGGAATTTCCACGGGAGCTACTGAAATTTGGTACTTAACTTAACTCATAAAGGGCACACTTCCAATAAATTACATGTTAAATTTGGTGTCGGACACCCAAGTGTGCCGTTTGAGGGTTAATATCATTTTTGCACACTGAAATTGATATAACATTGCAACAGATGCTCTCCCGTATTCATTTGCTTGTGTAGAATTCTGCTTTATACTATACGTACGGTTTTTGACAATTGCTCACGAATATTTGAATCGGATACGCAGAATGGGTGAGAAAAGCTTCAGCCATCTATTATAGATTGCTGCCCATTCTCAGAACATCCTCTTTTATACTGTTACGAAAGTGATACACCCCTCACATGTAGCTCATATGGTCTAGTAGTCATCTTGAATAAAAGATGTACACACTTATCATTTGTCCACCGTTACCAATCTCTACGCAATTATTGTAAATAACAGTCTTGGTCCAAGACATTAAAGAGAACACACGTATTTCCAAATCCAAACCAATCTTTCCCGAAATATTATTCTACGAACATTATTTCGTCTTAACGCTTTATTATTTACTCAGAGAACCTTATATTAATTACGGGCTTCCCCCGAAACATAAAGCCGGAACAATACGTTGACGATATTTTATAGATAAGATCCTCGGGAGCGGTGCATTCGGTGTAGTACGAAAAGCAGAGGCGAAATCGATTTGCCGATCCGAGGCTGTCACAACAGTCGCTGTGAAAGTGGTTCGATCGACAGCTAGGCTACACTGCATGACAGCCCTTTCTCGAGAGCTTAAGATTCTCACCTATCTCGGCAAACATCTGAACGTTGTAAACCTCCTTGGTGCTTGTACCAAAAATATTTCGTACGGTGAGTTTTGAGGCCGCTCATTAGTATTCCAATATTAGGAATTTATTTCATTGGTTTTCAACAGGCCAACTTTTGGTCATCGTGGAATTTTGCCGTTTCGGGAACTTGCACGACTATTTGTTACGCCGTAGAGCCGATTTTGTCGACCAACTTAGGTTGGCTGATGAAAATATCACCGCATGTTCCAGTTGTAGTAGCATTACGGATCGTGTTGCTGTCAATGATACTGGGTAAGTAAGGTCATTAAGGTGCTCGATTAAATAACATTTAACTTTTGGTTTGGCACTGCTTTCTTCACCTTGATAACACCTGTCTTCAATATATGTGTATGCGAATGAGACGCGTAGGTGACGCTAAACAGTATGAATTATCGATAGTTTCACTGGATGAGATTTAAAATTATAGAGTAACGGCGATGTTATACATTAATAACAACGGTGAAGGGACAAACATGTTGATTTACGTGAAATATATCTCGGTTCTTCCCCTTTATTCGTAGAACGGAAATGGTGAGCTGCAATAGTGGTTTTGCCATAGGAGATGGCTGCCAAAGTCAAAATTGCACAGACACGAGTTTAGCAACAGACGACCATATTTCTGAAATCGACGCGGTTGAACCTGACCAGGAAATTAAATACCAGGGTGACTACACAGATCAGAACTTGGAACCAATATGCACGCGCGACTTGCTGTGTTGGGCATGGCAGGTTTCGCGTGGTATGAAGTACTTGGGCTTCAGAAGGGTGGGTGGCGATTTGGATCCACAATTTTTTTTAGTTCTGGAGAAATAATAAATACAAATTTTTTACCTGACACTCATTCGTCAAGTTTGGTAACAATAAAATATATGCATGCACCTACAGACTGCATTGATCGTGTTTCAGATCTTACATGGAGACTTAGCTGCGAGAAACATACTTCTTGCCGACAAGAATGTAGTAAAAATTTGCGATTTTGGATTGGCTAAGGCCCTCCGCGATGAAGATATTTACCATCAGAAAGGGCATGATCCTCTTCCTATCAAGTGGATGGCGATTGAATCGATCAAAGATCGAATATTCTCTGTCCGATCAGATGTCTGGTCATACGGAATAGTTTTATGGGAATTTTTCACCCTTGCTGAGACTCCATATCGTGCAATGCAATCTGAAAATCTTTGTCAAAAATTAGTTGATGGTTTCCGAATGTCACAGCCAAAATACGCAACCGATGCTATGTGAGTATAAATATCTATATCTAGCTCAGGGAATCAAGATTCATCATGTTTAATTCAGGTACCAAATGATGCTGAATTGTTGGGATGCAAATCCGTCTCAACGACCGTCATTCGAAAAACTTGAAAAACGCCTTGCTGATTTATTGGACGAGAGTGTCAAGACGGTGAGCTCAATTATTGTCTATCCTTTGACTGTTTTTCACTACTAATCCGTGGTTAACATTTTCCCATTGAATCTGATTCTTACACCGAATGTATTCCAGCATTACCTCGATTTGAGTGCACCATACGTTCAAATGAATGCTGCTGCCTTGGAACGTGGAGAGAAAGACTATTTAACGATGGAACCGTCTGAGGTTACATGCGATACTATCGTATGAACTTTGGAATGAGACTGTTTATACATCACTTCGGAAAACATGTGCAACTAATCAATCAAAAATTCGATCATTGCATGCGTCAAATTTCTACTATGTAGTACATATCTACCTACTCGTGAAGTAGCCGAACACTCCTTCGTTCAAGTATTATCTAATACGTTCTATCCCATGCAATGTAGGGGAGGGTGAGGCAAAATGAGACATCATTTTTGAAACAGTAAATTTTTTTTTCAATAGTGACCTATTCGACTTCAAAATCAGCTTTTTTTCCTGCTCCAATAAAATAATTTAGATAACAAGCATTCCCAGACAACAAAATACCCACACAGTGCGCGCATAGTATTGTGGTAGAACTTTAACGAATTAGAAGTAATTACACTCTACTAAAACTAAACTAAGAATAACAAACTATCATCATAACGTGAACGAACTCATAAATATTGACTCCAGCGTAATAATTTATACGGAAGCTAAACAAAACAATAGCGTTTGGTGGGATTTCGGAATAGCGGAATAACCACCACACGAGAAAGAGCTGAAATAGTCAAATAAGAGTCTCAGCTCATTCACTACGTAAATCGTTTATGGAAGTACAATGCGTACCGCGCACAAATTCGAATGTTTTTATAGACATTGAGTATTTCAGAATTCGTTACAAATATTTTGCAACGTCAATCCTGGTCAAAATCGGAATGATGATTTTCCTATAGCGAATTTATTTCTGTAATGAAATTTTGTTATCCGGAATGATTTTTTGCAATTTATCGTTTAGTTATCATTTTTATAGTCTTGTACTACTACTTTTTTTACATTCAACACGCCTTCCCGTGTCCGTGTGAAGGACTGGAGGGTGAAGATGACGTCACACTATCAAGTGTCCGAGATCTGATTGGTTGAGCGTTACCACAAGCCGCCCTTTAACCCTCACCATTGTTAATATCCGGTTACGTCACAATTAGCCCCCCTGCGAATTTCAAAATGGCAGTTCGGCCGCGCACAAATGATGAGAGCTTGTCAAATTGGTGGTTTCTGATAAATCGGAATTTGTATATGTCGGTCACAAGAATCGAATAATGGACAATCGAAGGTCTGATATCGGCAAGCCTGTATCCGGCGTTTCCGCTTGTACTGCAAAGCGTGTTCTTTCGTGCGTGAAGTAACACCGTGACGCCATTGCGACAGGTTTTGACAGGTAAGTATGTTCGCATAGTAGCGGATTCAGGACGATATGGATTTAATAATAGCGTATATGTCCGATTGAAATTAGAATCGAACGTGCAAAAACCTGCGATGATAATTCGGAAGTTTGGTATCTCTCCCTATTTCTTATCTCTGGAGTTTCCCTTCTTGCGAGGTCTGTTCTGATAGAAAAGAAAAAATTCAGAACTGAATATCAGTATTCAATCGATCCTCAAGTAATGAAAAATATCCAAAAGCAACAAAAAGAATTGAAAATTCGATTAAATCTGCTGGTGATTAGTATTAAAGAAGTGAAGAAGCTTATCGAAATCAGATCAAACTTGAAGTAACTTGAATACTGTTTGAAAAATTTAAATTTGAATTCAACAACACGATGGATTTTTCGAAAATCAGCAATGTCGGTCGGTTGGATGCGTTTCTCTTAACGATCAAATTGTCAGAGCTGGAAGGTTAAAAAAATTATCAGATTACAAGTATTCGAAAAGTTCAAACAAAATATGAATCAAGAAAAATGGTGGATTTGAAGAGCACCTGTACGCAGTGGCGGATTAAGAAGGATTGGCACCCGGGGTGGACGATTTAAATCGCGCCCCCTTCCTACCCAATCCCATTTGTATTTTAGCACAATTGGGGGAAAAAGGAAAATCAAAGTATAGTGTATTTTAGTCACACGTACTTGCGTGCTTGTATTGCACTATAATTTTCAATTACATCATTAAAATCTAAAATTTTTGTGTATTGGCTTTCTATTGAAAGTGTTGCGATATTAGTCAATCTACTTTCGCTTATCGTTGACGTTAAATAGTTTTTTATCAACTTGAGCTTTGAGAAACTGCTTTCGCAAGCTGCAGCAGCTGGTGCACAAAGACAAGTTAGGTAATGATTCAGAATAGTCCCATTTCACAATGAACTTCAGCAGTTCGAATGCTGTCCAATTCTCAGCCTCTGCAAAAGTGATGTTTGCAGCCGCCAAGTGACGTATTAATCGTACAATTTCTAGAACGATATTTTCATCGGAAAATTCATCGTAAGTTTTGGTCAAATTTGGAGCAAAAGCGAGAAGTTCTTCTTCAGCTGCGTATAGGAGAGTTTTCGATTGAAAAACTGCAAATATCGAAGCGAATGTCACCCATTGCTTTGGATCGATATTCGAACTCCTGATAAAATCGGTCGAGACATTCCAACATAGCTCTCTGCATTTCTTGTGGCAATGTTAGACTAGCATCTGGACTGTTCTCCTGGTATCATTTTACGCATCCTTCTTCTATCCCTTCTTTTTATCGAAACTTCCATGGATTCACACTTTTGGGTTGCAAAACGAATAGCCCTCTCTACTATTTGGTTCCGTACATTCAGAAAAAATATTTTGAATTTTGAATTTGGCCAAACATTTATCCAGTGACAATCTCGAAGTTTGTCAATACTTCTGAGTAGGATTCACTTCTTCTAAGACGTTACACCAAAATGCAAGGTAGCACAAAAAGGTAAAGTCACACAACGCAGGTAGGAGTGTAGATGCTGTCCCCCTCGTATTTACATTTTCTTTACTGGGATCACACAAAAGCTCGAGCGGGAAAACCAGTTTTCAACCTTTTTTTTCATCGGTGCCACAGCATCGTAATGAGCACTCCATATCGTCTCTGCAAGTCTTTTGACAGATACACCTACAGTCTTCAACAGTATTTCTCATCGATGTGTTGATGCTGAGGAGAATGTATAGACCCTCTCCACGGTTTCGAAAAAAGTCACACTTGAAGGAATCATTCCGAAAGCGTGTGACTCTCGACCGATCCCCAACAAGGAATCTAGAGCCATTCGCTTGGGTATCAAGTGGTTCAGAAGTTATTCGATGTTTAAAATTTGAGAAAATCTGTTCTCAAGCGCACCAGACGATCTTTAGGCGTATATAATTTCGGTTTAAGTGGTCATACAGATGTTTTTTAGTCGTGATTTGGAATCGCAAAACTTTCACCTTTTACTTTGCGAGCTCAAAGATTTAAAAAAAAAAAATTGTTTACCTATGATTTTTTTGAAATACTTTTGTCTTTCAGTTTTCGAAACGAAGGTCATAATTTCTTCTAACGGAAATTTTACTGAAGGTAGTCCTTTGGATACTAAAGAATTCCGGAAATTTGTGGGAGGGTGTTCGGCCTTGTTCTTGTTCAAATAATTTGACGGTGAATTTCAATTATTGGAGTAGCACGCTGTAGTTTTTTGGTTCAACCAATAGAGTATAATTTTTGCAACAAAGATTTTATGGAACTTGACGTATTCTGAAAAATTACCCACGGGTCTTTTCTGTGGACTGTGGCGAAGTAGTGCCCTTCGGCATCGATGTCAAAGTCCACCTAATCACTATGATACATCAGGTTAATGAAATTTTTGCAATTTGTGTATTGCTGGGATGCTTTATCTGAGAGATAATATATTGTTACGGAACGGGGGTCTAAGAGGTCCGTAAATTATTCAAGGGGTTCTCTAGGTGAATAAATCAAAGTAATTAGACAATAAATGGAGTTTGGAGGTATTTTGGATAAAGGTTTGTTGTATTCAAGATACGTGTGTTCAGGTTAAGGTCTAGAACAAGACTGTTATTTACAATAAACGTCGTGATTAGTAACAGTGAACAAGGGAATGATGTTAACATCTTTTATTTAAGATGACTACTAGAGCGTGTGAATTATATATGTGAGGGGTGTATCACTTTCGTAACACTACCCCCCCCCCCCCCCCCCCCCCCCCCAAGGAAAAGAGCTGACCTGACTCGTGAAAAGTTAAAATTGCAGGTGAAAATTAAATTTCAGAAGGAAACTGAAAAGCTCTAGTAATCAAATGTGTGTAAGCGTTTGGTTTGGGACAGCTTGTGTGGTAAGTAAGTTACAAAGTTATAGATTTGATGCTTTCCCTCTAAACTATCCGGCATTTGCCTTAACTTCCAAGAGAAAAAACCACACTAAAAGACCTTGGAAAGATAGATGAGATTAAATTATCAAAATGTGAGCGTTTAGTATAAAAATGTTCTTGGAAGAATTCTTTCTTGAAAGAAGAATCCGGTAGGATGCAGGATTAGGATGAGGATTGTGAGCGGTGAGCGGTAACAGCGTAGTATCCTGCAACAAGGAGGTGAAGGGAAAGCGTAAGGGACAGGAGCTCGGGAATAAAGTCGATCCTGGGTCCCAAAATCGCTCCGATCAAACTTCTTGAACAAATCAGTCGGTAAAACGACCTAGGTGGGAGGACGAATGTTAGTGATTGGCATAAAAGGCACATAAATTTTTTTTTTTTTTTTCAAATAGATCAAGGATGAAGAATCATTTTTTTTTTTTTTTTTAAATAATATTGATCACTTATGAAAATCATATGTTTTTATAATAAATAAAATCGGAACGATCTTATCTGAGGTCCGGAAAAAGGATGGAAAACGTCAGGATGGGAATTACGCCTTCTGTCCCTGAGATTAAAAGATCTACTTTAAGGATATCTGAAAATCTCATCCAAAAGTTAGTTTCTTAAAACTAACACATATATTTAAAATCCATTGGGATCTATTTAAATGAAAAACAATTGAAAGTACTTTTTGTACAAGAGAGACCACGCGTACAGAGAAAACGCTATCTCGAAAACAAATGCAAGTAATTACTTAATTGGGTTACGGTAACCAAGAAGAAGGATATTCAGTTGTTTTATAACAAGCAAACGTAACGAACAACATGGCAAATTTAACCACGACCGTTATTCACTTAAAGAAAATGTGCGAGCTGGCAAAAGAAAAAGAGAAAGAAGCGATAAACGCCGGACACATGGCCGGTGAATTAGATTGGGGAATTGTGGCCCGTAAGGGGTATGAAGCAGTATGGGCGAAAATACTGTGTAAGACGGGTAACGCGTTCGCCCCCAGCGGAGGTCGTGGATGGGTTTGCGGGGATTGTTTTAAAACCAAGTGAGACCTCCTCTTGTTTTTGATTATTATTATTATTATTACTACTCCCACTTCCAAACTGATTCTCTTCCTATTAATTTTGAAGGATTGTGAAGAAAAACCACTTTGTAGCGAGTCGAATTCACCGATTCGCTGAACAAGAGGACGACGAGGACGTTAGTTGTTGGATGTGCAGTGAAGAACTTCTGAGATACACAACAGGCGAGAACTGTGTGCGATGCGCCAACATAAAACGAATAATAAAAGGAATAGGGCTAAGGATCGTGGGTTAAGAGGAGGATTGAATTTAAATAAATAAATAATTAATTAAATAAAAGTGTCTGTCTTTCATTTCTGGATGAATGGTTGTAGTAGGTCCTGGATAAAAGAGACGCTTGTCTGTAAATAAATGAAAGTCTGAATCGAGCGGAATTAGTTTGTTCCGAAAAGAAGGTTCGGGTGGTAATCGATTAAGAATCTTGACATTACCGACAAGGTATTTCAAAATCCCTATAGATGGCGATATGGAAAAATGAAAATCTGCGATCGATAACGTTTTGAGAAAAAGAATTAACTCTTTATTATCGACTAAGTGTCTATAACCTCGCAAAATTTTTTGTAGATAGAATCAGCTGATGATTCTGCGTCAATGATTAGGACTGGTGCTGGAAGAAATTGACAAGTTTTATTTATCAACCAGTCTTCATGAACCTGGTGAAGAATCTTAAGATAATCTAATGCACTGAGAGAAATTCAACTTGTAAAAACAACATTTTTGATTTAGTTAAAATTTTGTAGTATCCGTAACGTTTTTTTTTGTCACGGTAACTATTATATAGTACATGGAGCATTTGTGACTTAGTAACAGTGACTACACCACAAGTTTGGTAATTCTAACAGTTTTATTCGGCCGTGTATTCAACTTTTCTCAAATGTTCACTGTAACTATTTGTATTGCTGGTCACGGTACAACTTGTCCAAGTTACATGTACTATTTTTGAGATGTTTAATTTATTCGAGTAATGGTAACTATAATTCCAGTTGACAGAACTTTGTAAACTATGGAAGATTAATGAATTGTTTAATTTAACTCATTTGTTTGAATACACTAGTTATTATAATATTGACTGCAGTGAATCAACGTGTTTATATCTACTACTTCTAAAAAGTCAATTTGCAAAAGTATTGACAACTATATTTTATAAGTAATATTATGGTTCGTTAATATCACTATATTTCACAATTGATTTGAAATCATTTTTTTCTCTTCATTTCTTATAATTCAACCAAAATGTCTTACAATATAATGTGATTTTTGATATGGTAACAATACTTGACTTGTTGTTGGTGGAATAGTGGATCGCACCATGAAATATAGTTCGTTTTGAAATAAACAATTGGCAATTTATCTTCACATCATAGTCATGCGGAGCGATATAATTAACTTTACTTGCTGAATCAATAAATTGCATCCTTTGTTACAAATGAGCGAGCAAATGAGTGAATTTTCGGCTGGTAATATGTAAGCTCCGAACAAATACGAAAACATCAATGTATTCTTCATCGGGTAGTTTGGCGTAGTGGATAGAGCGTGCGACTAGTAATGCGAGATTGCGAGCAAGACGTGGGTTCAAAACCCAGTTGGGACCAACGTGAATGGCGGCGTTTTTCGTAGCGAAATAAAAAAGCGTTTTTCGTAAATACACATGCGACAAGTCCTCTAAGATAGTAGATTTAATGTTAAAATGTATAAAACAGATGGTTTTTTTTCATTTAATTTTATTAAAAATAGTTCCATTCAATTGAAATAGTTAACGTACATATAATAATTGTTACAGCGGACTACGCGAAAATAGTTCCAAGGACTATACACATAGTAAAATCTGTATATTGTATCGTGAACTATACAACTTTTGTCAGCGACTTTAGTTACGGCCACCGAAGTATTCAGTAACTGCTACTAAATTTTACAACGTCTGCTGAACATAAAAAAACATGTTAGCGCCTTATTTTACTAGACAATTAGGGTTGGGGTAACTGAAAATTTCTCTCAGTGTGAAACAAGATCTTCTTCGCTCCTGGAACGAGATACTATCCTAGAGTATGAGGTCTCTGGGCTTAACCTCAAATACACAATTAGGTCTATTTTAGAATGAGGAGAACTGTCTACCAGGATTTGAGAATTTTTTATCAGGAGTTGAGCTTCGAAATCTTCGAAATCTCTTTGCCTACGCCAAGCCTCTATGAAGCAATTAGTACTAAAACTAGATCGTTCCATGATCTTATTTTTAAGATTAGTTTGCAATAAATGTCTATCAAACATAACCATGGAAGCATGGTGTTGAAAGTGATAAGCATGGCGTAGAGGATTCTGACACATCCTTTCTAATAAATTTACTCCTAAAACATTCCTGTATTCTTCTAATGGTTCTAATACTGTTAAAATATCTTTATCTCTTAGGAACCTTTTTGTGAAAGTGGATTTCCCACATCCAATATTTCCTTCGACGACGATGATTAGGGGTCTATCTGTAGGGCGTACAATTCCAAATGGTGGAGTGCCAGACCATCTAGTAGCAAATGAAAACAAATACCTAACGGAATATTAGGAGAGAAAAGGATTCAAATTTGTCCAACCTAATCGTTTAGGGAAGGAAGCATCTGCTCGTAAGGAGCTAGACGATCCAAATGAACGACTTTAGGTTTAGTACGAGTAGAACGTTGTATTCTATACACTACTTCATTAATTTTATCTTTAATTACATAAGGTCCCTCCCAATTTGATTGAAGCTTTGGACAACGTCCCTTCTCTCTTCTTGGCTGAAAAAGCCAAACTGAATCCCCAGGTCCGAATTGAAGATTTCGAGACCTGACGGCGTAACGAGCTTTTAATCGGTCAGAAACTACCTGAATCTTATTTCGAGCAAAGTTATGAATGTTTTCTAACCTTTCCTGAAGGGTGATAACAAAATCGGAACGCAGAGGTTCCTGCGAAGGTAAAGGGCCTTTGTCTAAATCTGAAGGTAACCTAAGATCTTTTCCCATCAGCATTGAAGCAGGAGTATGACCTGTCGCTTCATGAACAGCTGATCTGTAAGACAAGACAAAGAGTGGAATCCATTCATCGCAATCTCTTTGATCTCTATCTACATAAGAAGAAAGATATCGAAGAAGAGTTCTATTTAGGCGTTCTACCATACTATCTGACTGAGGATGCAGAGGGGTAGTACGAGTTTTCCTAACACCTAGAACTTTAAAGATTTCTGACACAAGAATTGATTCAAAATTTCTAGTGGGGTTCCATATCGACAGATAAATTCTTTTATAAATACTCTGGCTACTGTCTCAGCTTCTTGATTGGGAATGGGAATCACTTCTGGCCATTTAGTAAAATAATCTGCTATTACTAAAGCATAACGATTACCGTTGTGAGAGATAGGGAGAGGTCCTAAAATGTCCATTGCTATTCTTTCGAAAGGAGCCCCTACGTTATATATTTGAAGTTTGCTTGTTCCTCTCTCTCGAGGCCCTTTTTTAGCTTGGCAAATGTCACAAGTACGACACCAGTTCTCAACGTCTTGACGATAGCAGGCCCAAAAATATCTCTCTCTAATCCATCCAAGAGTCTTGTTGGTAGCGAAGTGTCCTCCTGAACGCGAATTGTGATGTTCCGAAAAAATTGAGATTATCTTCTTCTTTGGAACTAGAACCTGCCATCTGTAGAACTCGGAGTCTGGTGATTCCCATTTTCTACATAATAATTTCTCATTGAGGTAAATAGAATACCATTGAGCCCAGTAGATTTTTAAATGTTGATGCAAAGACGAAACTTCTTGCTATTCTGGGTTAATTCCAGATTCTTTCCAGAGTTTTATTTGAGATAATATCCCGTCTTCAGCTTGAAGAGTTTTCCAGTCTTCTTTGTCTCCGTCTAAGTAAATCATCCTGATTTTGACTGACGGGATCTGTTGTTTTCCTAGACGAATACACTGTCTACATTCTGAAGAGTCGTCACAAGGTCTTCTAGATAAGGCGTCGGCGTTCCCATGTAGAGTTCCGGCGCGATATTGAATGTCGAATTCATACTGACCTAAGGTCTCTATCCACCTAGCGACTTGACCTTCTAGCGACCTATGCTTTAAAAGAAAGTAACCACCTTAGTGAAGCGTGGTCAGTACGAATTAAGGACTTTTTCCCATAGAGAAAATGATGAAAATGAGTAATGGATTTAACTACTGCTAGGAGTTCTCGACGGGTAACACAATAGTTTTTCTCAGTTTTACTAAGAACTCTGCTGAAATAACTAATTACTTCTTCCTGACCTTCCTGTACTTGAGATAGTACTCCGCCTATACCTGTTAAAGAAGCGTCAGAGTCTAAAATAAAAGGAAGATTTACTTCTGGATAAGCCGAAATCGGAGAGGAAGTTAAACAAGTCTTCAAACGAGAGAAAGCTTCTTCGCAGTCTTGGTTCCAATCGAAGGGGGTCTCCAATCCAGTAAGGTGATGGAGAGGTCTAGCGACGGTAGCAAATCCTTTAACGAATCTCCTGTAGTACGTACATAAGCCGACGAAGCTTTGAATTTGTTCCTTATTTGTAGGTCGAGGCCAATTCAATACTCTCTATCTTTGAAGGATCAGTTTTTACTCCGGAGGCCGAGACTATGTGTCCTAGGAAGCTTACTTCTTTTCGAAAGAGGTGACATTTCTTCGGACTCATTTTCAGTCCTACTTGTTGGAGACATTGGAAAACTTGTCGGAGATTTTCGACTTGTTCTTTAAAAGTTTTCCCAAAAACAATAACGTCATCTGGGTATACTAAGCAAATCTTTCCAGACAATCCTTGAAGAGTAGTCTCCATAGCTCTCTCAAATGTTGCTGGTGCATTACAAAGTCCAAAAGGCATAACTTTGAATTGCCATAATCCCCCAAGACCAGAAACAAAAGTGGTCTTTTCCTTGTCGGCAGGGTCCATTTCAATCTGCCAGTAACCACTCTGCAGATCCATAGTGCTGAACCATTGAGCTCCGGATAGAAGGTCCAGAGTTTCTTCGATTTTCGGTAGGGGGTAAGAGTCTTTTTTGGTTAGATCATTGAGTTTTCGATAGTCTATACAGAACCGTTTTGATCCGTCTTTTTTGTTTACCAAAACAATAGGGGATGCCCATGGACCGGAGGAGGGTTCTATTACATCGTTGGCGAGCATGTCTTCAACCAACTTGTTTACTTCTTCCCTCCCGTTGAGAGGAAGCCTCCTGGCTGCCTGTTTAAAAGGAACGTTGTCACCAGTGTCAATCTTATATTTCACTAGGGTACAACGTCCGATATCGCCTGAATTCTTGGCGAAGCAAATCTCAAAATCCTTCATAATAGACATGAAATCTCTTCTGTTAGATTCTCGTAGATGTTCTGAAGATCTTCGTAAAAGGTCCTCGAAAGGAGATGGGGTTGAGTCTGTAGAGGTACTCTCTATCAATGAAGTTGAGTTTGTGGAATTGGTTGTAGATAATGGAGTTAAATTCGTAGAAATTTTTGTAGAAGGGTTTAAATTCGTAGAAATTCTCGTAGAGGGGTTTGAATTCGTAGAAATTTTTGTAGAGGGATTAAAATTCGTAGAAATTCTTGTAGAAGGGTTTAAATTCGTAGAAATTCTCGTAAAGGGGTATGAATTCGTAGAGATTTTTGTAGAAGGGATTAAATTCGTAGACATTGTTCCTATAAATGGGGTTAAATGTGAAGAATTATTTTCTTCCTGATGTTCGATGTTTAATGGAGTTTCGAGTAAAGTTTTAGGTTCTTTAACGGATTCGGATAAATTGCAAAGTCTAGGAGCATCATCAAAAATAATTGGAAAAGAACGACGAGTCGTTAGAAGAGGAATCTGATGACGACCAGATGATAATGTGTTGGTGGCTGTGGAAATTATACACTCGTGTGTTGACAGAAAATCTAACCCTAAAATACCGTCATCCTCAATATCGGCTACATAAACCTTATGGGGAGAAGTAATAAAACCAGCTACATTGATTTGGACAGTGCGCTGCCCTAGAATTGGAGTAGTCTCTCCTGTAGCTGTACGCAAAGAGGTAGAATGGAAATCATCCTTAGTGGATTTTAAAAGATCCGAACGGACTACTGTAACCTCCGCCCCGGTGTCTATAACCCAGAGACGGTTAACACCATTTACGGTGCCCCAGGTGTATAGACCGGTTTGACGGAGACCTCTCAATAAAAATTGTTTTGGGTTAGAATCATGCACACTTAAATTATTAGAGCCACCAATATAAAGATTCTTTGATGATCGAAGCTCCACTGAATCACCAAAGCTTAGTTTTTTGACGAAGAAGGTTGTGCGTCGGAAGAGGAGTCTCTGTGCCTCCAAGAAGTTTGATTAAGATTATCATTAGAATTTAATTTAGAATTGGAATTTGAGGCAATTAAGTTATCGCGCTCAATCTTTTTCTTCAAAAATAAACAAGTTTCTATAGTGTGATTTTCTCTTTTGCAGTATTTGCAAAACTTAGGTTCCTTGGTGGAACTCTGTTTTCGAGAATCTCTTTATTTTGGCCACGTTGCTGCCAGGGAGTGGTTTTCGTTCGGTTTTCGTTTTTGTTATAATCGGACGGTTTCGAGGTCTGAACCTGTCTGATTCTACCTACTCCTAGAAACTGTTTGTTCGTAGCTTCTATTTCTAAGGCTCTAATTATAGCCTGTTTAAGGGAAGAGGGTCCCGCTAGGCTCAAGGCATGTTTTAGTTCGCTATTGTATATTGCGTCTATAAAATGAGCACGGCCTATCTGGTCTCGTGTCTCGTCATCGCAGGTTGGTAAAGCCAACCTGGTCATCCTCTCTACCTCATGACCAAGATCGACGAGACTCTCGTCTCTTAGTTGCTTTCTGCTTCTAAGTTGAGTTAAATGTAAAGTTTCTAGATGCTCGTTACCATAACGAAGCTCTAGAGATTCTGTTAACTTATTATAATCTTTGACTTCAGTTTCTGACAGAGCAGTCAGAACCGACATGGCTGGACCTCTCAAATTTAAAGCTAGGTTCGTCGCTTTAGCGATCGGACCCCAATCGTTAGCTTCAGCACATAATTTGAATTGGCATTCCTACTCGGCCCAAGGAGTTGAGCCGTCGTACGAAGGAGCTTTCACTTTAGGTTGGTTTTGTGGGTTGGAAATTATTTGGTTATGCACATTGCTGTCACGAATGGAATCGTTCGGTAGGGGGGTTGAGAATTATTCGCGATTTCTACTGTCTCGCGATTTTCGCGATTTTCGCGACGACTCTCGGCGCGAAAAGTGACATTGGAACATAACTTTCTAATCTCAGATAGAATATCCTCGCGGGAGATTTCGCTACAATTATTAAGATTATTATTCTGAATGTGAGGCGAACTCGGATTTGCAGATCTCGAGGGGTGATCGCCGCACATTTGTCTCAGACCTCTTTCTTGGTTATCATCGTCCTGCGTCGTCAATTCGACGCAGTCGTTTCTCTCTACAGATCGAACGATCGGTGTTGTTGCGACCGCTTCGCTCGAACTAGGTCTGGCTGAATTAGGGAGAGTTCTTCCCCCATGAATAGTTACAGACCTTGCGTCTTGTGTAGGTCGTTCCTCAAGACGGTCTCGGACTTGGGAGAGTCTTCGCGGGGTTGGGATCGGAGAAGGTCGGGTATCTGTGATTCGGGTTCCCAGGGTTTCCAGGCTCTTCTGGATGGCGATCTTGGAGGTGAGGAGGGTGGAAAGGAGGGTCTCGGACTGTCTCTGCTGGGCTGAGAGTACTGAGGATAGGAGGGTCTCGGACTGTTGTCGCTGCGCTTCTCGTTCTTCTCGTTGCGCTGAAAATAAGGAAGAGAGAATGGTGTCGCGGTCTTCCCGCTGGGTCTCTCTCTGTTCCCTCATCATTGCTTGAAAAAGCTCCACCTGAAAGGCCATCGGGTCTTGCGGAGGGGATTGGATGACGGGTTTGGTAGTCGGGATAGGTGATGCGGTTTCAGCCGCGGTCGAAGTGGATTCTGTAGCTCGAGTCTGACGCGTATTAGGCATCTTGAGTCTAGTTTACTTTTCTTAATCACCCAGAAGTCGCGCTTCTGACACCAAATGTTACGGAACGGGGGTCTAAGAGGTCCGTAAATTAATCAAGGGGTTCTCTAGGTGAATAAATCAAAGTAATTAGACAATAAATGAAGTTTGGAGGTATTTTGGATAAAGGTTTGTTGTATTCAAGATACGTGTGTTCAGTTTAAGGTCTAGAACAAGACTGTTATTTACAATAAACGTCGTGATTAGTAACAGTGAACAAGGGAACGATGTTAACATCTTTTATTTAAGATGACTACTAGAGCGTGTGAATTATATATGTGAGGGGTGTATCACTTTCGTAACAATATATCTTTTAGATTATCGAAGTTCTCCCAAACTCCACGTAAACATGATTTTGTGATTCTCTGATAGCGATTTTTAAGAATAAATGGACAAATGTCACGGTTTATTATTGTCAAACCTATCTCAAAAACGATTGACGTCAATGGATGACGTCAAGCGGTGTTTATATTCGTTAACGTAACAAGTGACACAGACCACCAAACTTTCTCAAAACAACACCATCACAAATAAAACATCTTAGAGTCTATGAGCAACTTTTAAATCTTAACTGCTGCAACATATTAGAGTAAGTAACGTGTAATTTTGTCGTGTCTCCTTATTTATTAAGACTATTAGCTTG
Organism: Macrophya annulata; assembly: GCA_963924015.1. Classification (NCBI taxonomy): domain Eukaryota; kingdom Metazoa; phylum Arthropoda; class Insecta; order Hymenoptera; family Tenthredinidae; genus Macrophya; species Macrophya annulata. The sequence continues at coordinate 6,845,668 of OZ001264.1, forward strand.
TAGATTAACACTAAGCATTTTTGAGGTTATCCTCTTGGACCACACGGGTTCCCTATCTAGAACTGCAGCATTATCCCAGTCAAATGTGTGATTGAATTGTAACTGATGTCGAGAAACATCAGAAAATGTCTCTGCATCTTTTTTTTATGTTCTTTTATTCTCGTCTTGAGTTCCCGCTTGGTTTCTCCTACGCAAGAGGCAGAGGAATCATTTCACTGTATTCTGTAGACTACGTTGCACTGGTCTTGTTTATCATCACCGTCTTTGCCTTTCGTTACTACCGATCTTAAGTTATTATTCACACAGAAGACCGGTATGAAGTCAAATTTCCTTAGTGAACTACCTAATCTTCCTCAAAAACCTCCGATATACGGTAAACGTACTATTTTGTTTTTCCTACCCGACTGACTATTGACTACAGTAATAACTGACGTGTTCTGATCTAGATCCGTCAATATGATAATCATATTGGCACTCAAGTGTGGGTTTTTAGATCTCAAATGTTTCACCATTTTTGTTATGAATCCTTCGAAGAAAGTGTCTGGATAATTGTTGGACTGTAACAGAGTTCGAACGAGGTTTAGATTCACCGTGTGAAATGTAGCATGAGAAAGCGATATAGCCCTGTCAAAATCACGATTGACTCCGCACAAAGATGGTTTCTCCTAAGATGTATGTATGATGCAAGATCGAAGCACATTCATCAGATCACCAAAAAATTGAACTCCATCATGTGCCACAGCAGAACGGGATCGCAACGGATACGTAAGAACACTCTTCAGCTTGCAACTAACTTATTAAACGTAGAGATAGAGGACTTATACATCCACACTTAGTAAAAAAGTTAGAGAAATTAAAGGATTCATTACGCGACGTAATGCTTGATTGCGACGTAAATACTCGATTCCCCAGAACCCTGATGAACTCATTCTGAATGCCCTTAAACAAATAAGATCCTATTTTCTTATTGTTATACCCGACAGCATGCTCTAGCGTTAGCATATGTTCTTTCAAAACGGGATCATATTTTGACAGCAGTTTCACCAATTCCAAAAAGTCACCTCTATTTTCGGATGACAAGTCCTCTCTGTGCCCCCGAAAATGAAGATTTTGGCTAGCCAAAAACAGAGTTACATCCAAGAGACGATGTAAAATATCTCTCCATTTCTGTTTCTCTTTGTCGATTGCTACCTGGTGGCTACAATCATTCGTTTTTTTGTAGTTTTGATCCCACTCCCAAAATTTTCTATTTTTCTAAGCATGATAGGTGGTGCTCAGAAGCCTGTTCAGATACTTTTGGGTTTAGCTTCCACCACGCATTGAACCCCCGTAATAAAGGGTTGAATTTCTGTTCTGGCATCGGTAAACAATTTGCAGCAAAAACAAAACAAGCTACTTTTTGACTGAGAATAGACCATCCATCCAGTAGACTATTTTTTAGAACTATAAAAATATATAAGAATATTTGTTAAAACTGATAATTTTTCAAACACATGGAGAAGAGACTCGGAATTACACGCGACTGCAGGAAAATTAGTCGAGGTATACAAATAAGACCTCGAAATTAGTCTTGGAAATGAGTTGATGTAGTTTATATCGTTAATTGATACATTGTAGACCAACAGTGTTACTATTGAACCAAGGGAGATGTTTCATTACAGAATCCTGGCTGACAACAATTTCGGCACTACGTTTCTTAATATTGATATCGCCGTAAGAATGTATTCAGTATTGCTGGTATCCAATTGTAGTGGAGAGCGATCTTTTTCAAAAATAAAAATTATCAAAAATAGACTAACACTACAATGACACAGGGACGCTTATCATATCTGTCATTTCTGAGCATAGAAAGTGACATGCTTCGGGAACTAGATTTCACCGAAATCATATATGATTTTGCATCCAGAAACGTATGTAAAGTTTTTTTTTATTAAAATAAAACTGATTTTTAAACCACCGAAACGCTGCTTTGATTTTTTGGGGGGAGGGGGCCGCCACATTCTTTATTGAAAACTCATATTCTAAAAAGTGAAGTTAATATTTATTCATAATAATCTCAATAAAATTCTCAATACAGTATTCCGTTACGATATCTTCAGCGTCACAATTTGACGCACAGAACTATAAACTGTCAATCATTCATCAATGCACTCCGACCTCAGATAATAATTATAGTCATGAGGTGAATCTCATCACGCCACAAGTATCAGATGTGAGCATTAACACAAATCTCTCAGTTGTGAATAAGGCATTGGGACTGATGAATCCGTCTCCGACTCCTTGGAAGAAACTGAAACTAACTAACACCCAGTGGGCCACGCAGAAAGTGGAAAACGTGGCTAATAGTTTAAAACAAGCTCTAGGAGTCCCTGAAACTTGTGAAATGAACAACAGCCTACAAAATGCTTCCGACATGTTTTTTCGAGCAGGGCAAGAATTCATTCACAATTCGTGATACAAAGATACAGCTACCGACGCTGTTACCCAAAACTTGGAGTATTCTAATGATAGTTCAGCAGATGGGAGCTACTTACTATTTGGCAAAACAGGCAAAAAAACTTGTTGAACAGCATGGAATCTCGCCAGGCCCTCCAAAACAAAAAAAAAAAGTTAAATATGAGTTTATGTTTATTATATCACTATACGCTTGGTATTGACTCAAAAAAACGAATTTTATTGGCTGTACGCAGTATGACAAGTCCAGGTTGAAATCGTGCACATAGAAATTCATCTTTCAGTAGTAAAAGTTTTTTTTTCATTTCCATTTTTTCGTTTAAGTAAACCATTGAATCCAGAAGTGATATCTAAAATTGTCAAATTTTATAAAAACGACGAAATAAGTTCCCGTATGCCAGGAAAAAAGGATTTTGTTTCTATAAAGTGCAATCGTAGAGAAGAAGAACGTATTCATAAGCAAAAGCGCCTGATACTTTCCAACCTGAAAGAATTGTACATGGCCTTTCAACAAATGAACGATGGACTAAATGTTGGATTTTCAAAATTTTCATCATTAAGACCGCCTTACTGTGTATTAGCAGGTGCCTGTGGGACACATACAGTATGTGTGTGTTCTATGCATGAGAATATGAAACTTATGATTCAAGGTGATTATAGCGACCCTCCTCCTCCGACACGTAAAACAGGGTCCAGCCGTGTTTGTAATACAAGGGATTCACTCCTCTCTTTTTGTCAGCTTCTGATATGCCGTCATTAATGAGGGGTCTTGATTATTTCATAAAAAAAAAAAAAAATATATCTTATAATATCCTAAATCCTCAAACATAATCAACTATTTAATTTTAATGAATTTTAAATGAATGTAAATATTAATGAATTAATTATGGTTTAATTTGTGGTAATACTATTAAGTATTAATAATAAAATTTGGTAACAAAACTTTAGCTCTTATTTCTTCGTAGAACATCTCCCACAGTTAATAATTGTCGTAGTTTCATTTTTGGCTTATTTAAAATTTGAATGTGCTCCGTTTTTAGAATTTGTATATAAAGATTTAAATTATTGTCTGAAAATAATTTTAAATTTAGATAAATGTTATGATGATAACCAAGTAATCATTAAAAAACAAATAGTTTTTTCATGTTGTTCATCATTTTCCCCAATTTCTCCAATTAATCGGATTTTTTGCCCTCGCGTAATACAAAAATTGGTATCAAAATTTCTTAGAATGTTTTCAATTCGAAATTGCCCGTCTGTAATAGAACTGGAAACCAGTTCCGGAGTGGATTTATTCGATACAACAAACTCATCTCTCAGATAACCCTCAATTTCTAAATTTTTTTAATTAGAATGAAATTAATAATTTATCAGTTTAGAATAAAATTAACAACAAATAGAATTTTTTGAATTTTCAACAATTACGGTATATAATTATCGGTATATAATTTATACGGTATATCAAATATATATTATCAATACAGATATTCCGGTGGATTGTTTTAATTGTAATTCATACGGTAAATTACCTAGATTAAAATTTGATGCCGCTTTTACGATTGCATTTTGGATTAATAATATCTGAAGAATTTAACTATACATTATTAATTTCCTTCCAAATGTATAATTAAAATCTTATAAATTTATAATTATACCTGATGAAGTTTTATATTATCATAAAATATTTTAGCATCCTCATTCCAAGCATAACACGATAATTTTGATCCATCGTTATTATCGAGAATAAATTTAAAGAGTTCAAGATTTTTCGGATCATCATTGGTTTTGAAAGTTTTCAATTCATTTAATGTGTGTACGTAACCAACAACAGAACTGAAAATTCAAATGATAGATTATACCAAATCCAAACTAATTATACATTAATACATACACAAATTTATCATCAGGCTTAATTTTTTCCTTCAAAAACTCGGAAGTAGTATAGGGAAGTAGCGTATCAGAGCTTTTTGATCGTTCATATGATTGACTGCGAGAACTATGCCTTGAAGATTTTCGCTAAAGCAGATCCAAATAATAATCAAATAATTATATAAAAATGGTTATTATCAATTCGTTCTTTGTCGGTGCAGCGTATTTTGAAAAGCGAGAAATTGAAGCCTTACCACTTAACTTTAGTACAAAAACTAGAGGAACAGGATTATCCACGGCGTGTGGAGTTTTGTCAGTGGTTATTACGAAAAAACGAAACTGACCCGGATTTTTTGAAAAATATAATTTGGACGGACGAGTCATTGTTTACTCGAGAAGGCTGTTTCAATCAACATAATGCACATTTTTATTCAAAAGACAATCCATTCGTGACGAGGGACAGAGGCTACCAAAATAGGTGGAAACTGAACATGTGGGCAGGGATCCGCGGTGATCAAATTATTGGACCATGTTTATTCGAAAATTATTTGAGAGTAAGTGAAATTGAAGAAAAAATTTGTATCGATTATAATCAAATCTCGCGATCGACCGATGATCGGAATTGTTTTGACTTGACGAATTTATTCATATTATGTACCTTCATCAAATAGGGAGAAAATTATCGAGTGTTTTTAGAACAAGTTTTACCAGGGGCGTTAGAGGAGGTGCCGTTGGACATACGAAATCAGCTATGGTTGCAGCAGGATGGTGCGCCTGCACACAACCATCGTGTTGTTACGAACTATTTGAATCAAACATTTCCCGCCCGTTGGATAGGCTACCGTGGTCCGGTGAGATGGCCAGCCAGGTAATGGATAAAAAATATTGATGCATGAAAGATAAGGGACTTACGGTTGAAACAGATATTCAGTATAGCCAATTTGCATGATGTTTAATTAACTAAATACGTTCGGCAACAGGTCGCCTGATTTGACTCCAGTCGATTTCTTTCTCTGGGGCCACTTAAAAGAAACTGTGTATGCAACCGAGCCGCAAACACCGGCTGAAGTGACGGCTCGAATTAATGCAGCTATAGCGGAAATCGACGGCGCACTTCTGCGAAAAGTACAACGAAATATTTTACATCGTGCCGAAACTTGCTTGGAAGCCAATGGGAGGCACTTTCAGCAGCGCCTTTGACTTCAAATATAAAACAACTTTTTCTATGAGTTGATGTTTTAATTCAAAATTTCTAATGCTAGAAATCGTTAAAATGATAAAAATAAAGAACGATTTTCTATTTATATGGTACTCTGAATTCTATTTCATTTTATTTACAGTTCTTACTTTTAGAAAATTCATTAACTTCTTTTTCAATCGATAACCAACAATCATTTGTCGCAAAATCTGTAACAGTATTTTTATCACGTAGTATACCTATTAACAGGGTTACATTGCATTTACTCCAACATAAAATTTTGCAATGAGATAGGTCTCACGTTATCCCTAATTCACAGGACAGAAATAAAATTCCATACATTTCAGTTGTTAAACTTATGACAGCCAAACTAATCTTCGATTCAACGTTCATTTGGTGAATATTTTTTGAAATCCGGTAATAATATTTTTTACGCTGATTTATTAAGGCTGAATCGCTATGATTTTGTTTGATCGAGTTAGACTGAGCTGTTTTACATTTTAAATAATGTAACCATTCAAGTTGAAGTGAATAAAAATAGGTATGCTGGAAGGCTCATTCGATTCGGGATGACGTCTAGAAAAATATTCGAAGGATTTATGCCCGCCCGTAACCAATTGCAAAAGTTACATACAAATTAAGATTCGGAAAAAAGGTGTCTGGTATTTAACTGATAGCGCGAGAACTGCCAGAGATAGCGTGAATTTGATGAAAGATTATCAAAGCAGAACAAATTTACAAAACGGGAGGTCTCGTCTCTCCTAAATTTTTTGTTTAATTATTGATATCTGTAATTGAATGTTCAAAGCAGAGCTCCTCGCGGCGAACGCACTGGTCTTGCGCTGCTGCGATATTGACCGTGATACATCAAAAAACTTCTTGTGTTATGAAATATTCATTTGAAAATTTGAAAATACTACGGAATCAACCAAACACTTCAGAGACTTCAATTCCGTCGTGATAAAAATTTTTCAACGATTTTTTAAAACTCAAACATATTGTTAATGAAGCCATTTTTTTATAAGTTTTCGTTTGCACGTATTCAAAGTCGCGTAATTACTTAATGAAAGTTGTTGAAATTATTTCGCTTCGAGGAAACCTTTTAAGAACTGTACTTAACAAGATTGTCACATCACGGTATCATTCATTGTTATAACCTATCAGTCATGAATTATTTAATCTCAAAAGAAATCAAATTTCTACAAATAGTGGTTATAAAAATTTGTAAATCGAATTATATTATTATTAAAGATTTTATTCGGGAAAAACGAACCAAAAGATATTTTATTGTAAATTTCTTTAGCCGTTTTTAATATTCTTTGACGAATCGATCGCGAAAATTTTTTTATATTCAAAAACGTTTGATTACTCTTTATGTTTATGAAAGCTCTCAAAACAAATAGCTCAGAAAATAAGAAAAAAAAAAATGGTTTTTGATAACTTTATCTGGATATAATTCGTTTAAAAAAAAATATAACCACTATTTTCATTTTTGAAATTTTATGAGGCCTTAGATGATACATGACCAGTAGGTTGTAACAATTAACCCTTAGCTGCTACTGTCTGGTACCAAACGCCCCACTCTTGCTCATTCTCATTTTGGGCTGATAAAGATTCCAAAAATGATCCTTGTGTCGAGACCGAGCGTTAGTTAGATGGATGTTTTTTTTTTTACCGAAACTGGTCTATTTACATGTCAAAATAAATAGTATTTTTCAGCAACTACTATTAAACAATATTCGTACATGAATTATCATATCTCGAGTGTATTCAGTTCGAATTTCAGATTTTCAAATTGAAAATTAAAAAAGTGATGATTTTTTTTGTCGAGATAGTCATTTTACCCATATGTTTGGGGTTTTCAATTTTTTTTACATGTTTGGATTTTTTTTTTGCATAAAAATCACGTCTACTTTCTTTGAAAAAACCGGTGTGGAGACCCCCTGGTAATTTTGCAAATTGAAATAACCAGTAGTTTACTTGCGATATGCATTTTAGTGGTTAGGGTATGAAACGTCCCAGTATGCCAGCTATGTTATGCTAGGGAAGTGTGGCAGCTAAGGGTTCAGGATAACGCAATGTCATAATTTTGTTAAGTATAGTCGTCAAAAGGTCTTCGCGAAGCAAAATAATTTTAGCAACTTACCTCAAACTATCGCACGACTTTGAATACGTGTAGACGAGACCTACGAAAAACTGGCTCAGTTACCAATATGGTCAAGCGTCAAAAAATCGATGAAATTCTTGTTTCTAGACGGATTTTTATTCTATCAAGTGTCCAGTTGATACCATATTTCGTTTTTGATTTTTGAATCAATGTTTAATAGTATAAATTTTTTTGGTACTGTATTACGGTCGGCATCGCGGCAGCGCAAGGCAGCCTCATTCGCCGCGCGGAGCTGTATTTTCACGATCACACTACAGGTATAAATTATTAGGATAGAGCGCCGGGAGTCGAGACTTTTTACTATGAATCTCTTCCTCTTTGTGAATCTATTTTCAAATTGACGCCATCTCTCACAGTTTTCGAGCTATCAGCAAAAAACTGGATACCTTCATTTAAGAATCTTAATTTGTTTATAACTTTTGCGATTGCTGCGAAGGGCAAGTATAAAACTTTCGCACATTTTTGTAGAAGTCATCCCGAATCGAATGAGCCTTTGATCATATTTTAATTCACACTAACTAGAATTTCAACGTTATTTAAGATGTGATGCTGCATAATACGCGGTCTATGGCCGGGCGCGTGTCGGTGTGCTTACTGCTCGGTTGTGTGCGAGTCTGAACTGTCCGTGACGATAGAAGTGCCGGAAGGGTGGGAGACGCACTCAGAACCAAGCGGTAAGCACACCGACACACGCCCGGTCATAGGCCGCGCGTCATTGGCTGGAATTGAAATGATTATAACGGAAAATCTATGCATCTTGGAGAAAAACGGCTGAGGAAATTTCGATCCCATTTCTGATCAAGATTCACCGTGTGAAAGGCTCGGCATGTTTTCTGTGACACCCTGTATACATACAAGTAGCTAATTCTGAGGGTACTGAAGCACATTCAAAAATGAGAAAAATCCGTGACATCGAGGTCTTTTTTTGGTCCGCTTCGCGTGGAATCCATCATATGCAGTCGGGACTCTGTTAAGCTAATCGTTCACGAATGGCACTATTGAGAGAGTCGGCTCCGATTTCCGAAGCTGGAAACAGCAGCCTGGTAGTGGGGGTAGCGTTCGAACGTGAATGAGGGGAATCGGCACTATTGAGAGGCTGCACTGTACAAATTATTCAATGTATTTGCTATTATAAAAAGTATTAATTATTAGTCTTATATCAAAAGCAATAATTATTTTTGGATTCCAATATGATATTTTTAGTTTCATGTATAAGAGGCGAGGAGTAATGTTGATGTGTAGGGGATAAATACATCTAATTTTTTCTGTATGTTCACCAATATCCATTTTGATTATACCTAAAAATAATAATACATATAGAAATAATAATGATTATTATAACTGTCTCGTTTTCACACCACTATGGAGTAGATAACACAGCGCATTTATTTATTTTTTTTTAAGTGGATCCTCAGGAAGCCTAATCCACTAATTTTTTTTTTTATTTACATAGGCATAACATAAAACTTAAGATAATATATAAAACAAATTATCTCTGATCGTGTTTGAAAACTGTGACAATATAATACATATTAATTCATCATATTATAATTCACTCCATTCAATCGATTAATATTCATATCTGAATTATTCTTAGTTTTATGCCAACGTTATAAGTTAAAGGCGCAACGCAGCCTAATGATATACTTCATTATTACATTATACATGAACCTCGAATACAATTTGCAAGACGTAAGAGATGGTTTTTCATATCAGTTTTTGAATATGCTGAGAAAGGACAAAGAAAATCATTTTTTATAGATAGTTGTACAAATTGAAATTGATAAAGGCATATTGCATCTTTTTTAAAAAACTGGGCACATCGTCCCAATTTTTAAAGAATTTTTCTATAAACTTATTGCAATTTTATAAGTTAAAATATATTTCTCTGATTCTTTGTTCCTCTTCATACTCATAAACGGTTGCATTAATATATTCTTCTTCATATTCTAAATCAGCTGAATGTTCTTCGGATCCAATTTCATCGTTCGAACTGTTTTCCTCATCATTATTCATCATCTGAAATAAATATTCTACTGTATACTATTTTCAATTTTTTATTGGAATTTTTCAAAAATTTATAGTGATTTCATAATATGCTCACGAAATCTTGAGCTGTCTTGAAACTGTTACTATTATGATATGCGTATGAACTGAAAAAGATTCAAAATATAAGTTTAAAGCTTTGGAATGATCTTAAAAATATTATTTTTCCATAAAATATTATTTGTATGTATTCCATACTTAGGATTTTAATATAGTTAACTCACCTTATTTTTATTAATTTTATTTATCTTGTTAATTTAGAAAATATTTCTGACGATAGATATCATAAAAAATTCAATAAATTTAAAATAAATCTGATTTTTTTTGTTCTGCAAAACAACGTACGTTCATGTAAAATATTTTAATAATATAGGGTGATACATAAATAATAATTCACTGTCCAACTCAAAGCTGTTCATAAAATAAATCTGATTATTTTTTGTTCTGCAAAACAACGTACCTTTATGTAAAGTATTTTAATAATACAAGGTGATACATAAGGAATAATTCACTGTCCAATTCTGAGCTGAAATATTAGTTCGATATTTCATTCCAAACGATATTTTCAATGTTTATACTTTTCGATGAATATATTATTGGGATTTCTGCATCTGGATAAAGCAAAATATAATTGTCCACGTGTGAATAAAGACTTTCTATAAAAAATTCCTACTTTATCAAAGCTTTGTCCTTGAGATTTATTGATAGTTATTGCAAATGCTAAAGTAATAGGAAATTGTCGTCGATGAATTACAAACGGTAAAGACGAAAATTCTCCAGAGTCTGACATAATGCGAGGGATAAAAGCTGTTTCGTCTTTCTTGAGACCAGTAAAAATTAAAACTTTAATATTATATTTATGTAATTCAAGAATTTTCATTCTAGTTCCATTGCAGAGACCGTCTCGTGTATTTAAATTTCTTAATAATATTACAATTGATCCCAATTTCAAAATTGATTTATGAACAGGTGAACCAGGGAGTATTATATTGTTGATTTGTTCGATCGGATATTTCAATTGGATATTTTCATCAGCTAAATCACTGCCTTTGGCAGTAACGTAATCTATACTGGTATATATTTTTTTTCGAGAAATGATTTTCCTCGGAATTTCGTTGTTCAAATTATCTACATCGTCGCTATGACAGCATAAAATAATTTTTGAAGATATATTTGCATCAGTGATTATATCGTTATTACAACATTTTTCACATACATCAGAAGTTGATCATTCCACGTCTGACGTACGAATATTTATGGTCAATTTTAGTTTTTCGAAACAATCCCACAAATGATAAAATTTTTTACATTTATTTACAATATTTTCTCTGGAACCATTTTTAATAACCGAAATTATTACTTAATAACCGATAATAACTTTAATAACCGAAAGTCTCCACCTAAAATTATTAATTTACCAGCAAAAGGAGTGTTCTCGTTATTGCAACAATCTCATAAAGTATTGTCCACAATTTCCAAGGCTTTTATAGAGATCATAGAAGCTTCACCCCAAATGATTACATCACATTCTCTTAATTTTTTTTCTCACAATCTAATTTGAATAGTGATATTGTTGAATTTTTCAAATTCAAAAGTAACCGAAAAGTTTTGTGACTGGTCATTCCTCCTGACAATAATACTGATGCTATTCCTGTCGATGCCATAGATAAAACGTTTTTACCTTACCCCTAAAAATAATGAATAAGTATATTATATAAAAACGTTTTTCCCGTTCCTCCAGCTCCATCTAAAAAAATCATGTTTTCTTTTCTTATTCTTGTAATATGATTAAAAACAATTGTTTGTTCGTTATTTAACATTTTTACGAATTTAAGACTCAAATTTTCATTATTTTCTTTAAACATTTCTATATCCTGTTCTCCGATATTTGTATCTTTTAGTTCCAGTAGCCCGACAATTTTACAATTTAAGTTTTCACCTATGAGTATATTGTTTATTTCAATTAAAGCTCTATTTTCCACAGCATCCTTGAAATCTTCACAAAAAAGATTTATACTTGTTCCATAAAGGATAAACAATTAACATATTGTCACATATTAAAAACCAAGCTAAAAACTGTCGCAATTCTTTAGGCATCATGAGTGTGCAAGCTTCATCAAATATTTTAAACACCTGTTCGTCATTTTCTATTAAGCCCATAACGTTAGCCGCTTCTTGAAAAGTTGGATATTGAATTCTATCATGAGTTTTTAATCCAGCAAATGATTTAGCTCCTTTCGCATGATTTAATATTATTGATAAATGAAAACGTTCTACGTCTTTTGGACTAACATTATTTAATCTACCTATTGTTCGTGAGACCCATTTCCTTTTCGTCCACTCTTTTTTTATATTAAAATAATAGTATTTCGGAATATCAACATATTTTATATTTTTAGTTGTTATATCTCTTTCGTTCAATTTTAACCAAGCTGTTAGTGTCGTTTCAGAATTTTTTTCTAGTACTTGTTCTTCCTTATATTTTTCGAACGTTATCATTTGTTGGTTTTCGATATGTATAGCTAAACGTAGGACAGAATGAGACCTTCCATACATTGGCATTTGAAAAATTCTCCAAGCAGCTTTTATAAATCCTATATATCTTATATCTAGATATTGTGTAATTTCATCATATACATTTTCGACATCGTCTTTGTTATTTTCAATTTTAATATATCCCCTGTCATATCCTTTATGTAAATACTTGTAGATATATTTGATGCTTTGAATAGAGGAACAATACTCTACATTAATATGACAATTATATCTTTTTAATAATTGTGGATTGTATGAAATTACCATGGAATTGTTTACATATAAACTATTGTAAACAAATTTTATAATTCTATTATCCCTACGTTTGTATTTTGGGATCCCATTTTCCTCAAATTTTGTATTATCATAAAAATTTTTTGGAAATTTATATCTACATTTGCCCTTGTCTACTTCGAAACAAGCCAGTGTTTTGCACTCATGAAGCCCATGAAGCATATGTTTTATTACTAATTGCTGTAATTCTTCATCATCTTCTGGAATTTCAGCGCTAATAAAATTATCAAAGTCTTCCGGACTTAACATTTTACTATCATAATCCAACGCAAACAATAAGTGAGCATGAGGTAATCCCCTTTTTTGGAATTCAATTACATAAACATATGTCAATATATTACCGAAAATTTTTCCATATAAAAGATCTGATATGAACATACGAAGTTTGGTATTAAAAATTCTGACCAAGAATGTTGGAATATCATTAACGCAAGTGCCAGGAGGAAAATTTTCTAATACTCTCGTTATTTCTGGCCATTTAGGATTACAGGTGAAAGTAATAAATAAATCCGGTCTTCCAAAATTTCGCATAATAGATAAAGCATCTTGATATATTTGATTCATATATCTAGGACTTCCTTGATAAGTAAATGGCAATACAAAAACATTACCTAAACGTTCTTTACATAAAAAATCATTGAAATTATTTGCAGCACTCCCAGCTATATCATCAATAAGACCCTGATAACAAGAAATTCGTAATTTTTTTTTGATTGTACTTTAAAAAATTTAATCTATCACTTTCGATAATTATATGAGCTTGAATTATATATTGTTGTGTTAATCGACGATAATACAATATTGGATCGAATTTATTAGATTTTCTAAACGCCAATCTATAAGCATAATATTGGAGAGCGGTTAATTGTTTATCGGAATTTTGATTTTATTTTAATGAATGGAAATATCATTGGATCTAGATGAAAAGAAAGTTTACTAACATATGTAAAATTTTTCATATCCTCATCGTGTTTTGGATATATACATAAATCGAAATGATATGGTATTTGTCCATTTTTTGAAACTATTAAAGCAGCTCATTCACTTGTTCTTGGTTCATTATACCTATGTATGCCTTTTTGTTTTTATATATTTAAAAAAATATAAATAATATTCCAAATTTAATGAATTTTTTTGACAATTCATGTAAATGACGATATTTTGAAGCGTAAGGATTTTTTGGCAAAATTGTGGTCAGTATTTCCATATGATGTCTTAATTGAGTTGCTATTTCTTCTTAATCTTCCTTCAATTGGTTCAATATCATCGTAAATATAGAGTTGACCACAACGGGAAGTAGTCCATCCTCAATATACATTGATTGTGGAATTATATGATAAACTTGTCCATGTATTTTCAAATTTTGTATTCCTTGTTTGCGTTAATGAAATGTGGCCTAAAGGTAACAAACGAAAACTGACAGTTATAATATGTTAATAATTCACGAAATTTTTTATTATAAAGTAAATTTTTCATTTCGGGATCATACTCAGTTAATTGCGGTTACACAATTTTACCTTGATGACAGCAAATCACCTTTGAGTATTCAGCTTTCCAAAAAAGAGCATCACAATATTGACACCGGTGATCCACATCTCCAATATCTAAATACGATATATTGTTCACACTGTTTAATGGTAATTAGAATTTTTGTATTTTGTGAAATTTATAAACTTATTCTGATCATTTTTTTTTTTTTTTTTACCGATTTACACTCATATTTTGAGTTAGATCTTTTCTCCTTTTTTTTCAAATTTTCTTCATTCAAATTTTTTACTAAACCTCTTTTTCTTTCAGCAACTCTGGTAATTATTGACGGAATTTGATTTTTTCGAGGTTCTTTTAATTTCATTGAATTTTTCCTATAGTAATTATTCGTGTAAAAATGTTGATAATTTGCTACAAATGATGTATTATTACAACTGATTACATCATAATGACCAGAATCTAATGGACCAGTTAGTTTGAGTATCAATTTATTTTCTAATAAAATTGAGTTGAAAATTACTGGGGTCATGGTATCGTTTTGATATATAATAATACATATGTCATAAATATTTATGAAAGCTTGAATTCCAATATGTCCACCGTATACGCCGTTCGGCCCTATATAACGCAAATAATCTTCTTTACTTGTAATGATTATATTAGAAAATTGGTTTTCAGTGACAAAACTTTGGAATAAATCCCAATTATAGCCAATATAATCGACAATGGATTTTCTCAAAAAATTATGCTGCTTCTGAGAATTATAAACAAAGTATGATAAACTTCTGAATAAACAATTCCCATCGGCTTTTATATGTATATGATTCTATATTATTTACATAATCCACGACTTCAACTAAATCTGTTTCTTTGTTTTTTTTCTACTAAATCGTTTTCTCTTTCGGCAACCTTGGTGTTCATTAACAGGATTTGTTCTTTTCGAAGGTCTTTGATTCGTTTAGAATTTTCTTCATAATAATGGTTATTGTAAAAGTTTTTATAATTTATTATAAATGATAAATTATTACCACTGATTACATCGTAATGACCATAATCTAAAAGACCAGTTAATTTTAGTATCAACTTATTTTCCAATAAAATCGAATTAAAAATTACAGGTGTTATAATATCATTTTGGTATATGATAATACATATATTGTAAATATTTACAAAAGCTTGAATTTCAATAAAGCTGCACCAAATATTCCATCCTGCTTCATATAATTCAAATATTCTGTTTTATTTTTGATAATTATATTACAAAAATCATTTTCTATTACATAATTTCCAAATAATTCCCAGTTATGGTCGAGATAATTAATTATCATTTTTCTTAAAAACTTATACTGCTTTTGGGAATTATAAACAAAATACGATAAACTCATAAATGAAGAATTTTCGTCTGGATTTATAAAGGATTCGATGTTATTTACAATTAGTAAATTAATGTTTTTTTAGTAATTTTTAATGTCTGAAAATAATTCTGTCAGTACAAATCTTGCACACACAAAACTCGAAATTATTAATCATTTAATCCAGTTCAATTGAGGAACAAAAAAACTGTGAAATTTCTTTAATACAAGAAATTATTCAATAAAATACTTACGAAATTCCATAAAAACTTCAAAAACGACATCATATCGTCATTGTTCAGATTTTGATTATATTATTAAACAAGATAGGTATGTACCTGTGGATGATATGTATAACCAAATAAAATACTGACACATGTTTTATCTCAATTTTAGAGGCGCGAAGCAGCCCTTATTATAGCGCAAAGCCGCCCTTAAATTTAATGGCGCTAAGCAGCCTTCTAGTGCCAGTCAAAATATATACATATATTGTAAAATGTCATCCATAATGTATGAATTTCGAATTATTATTTATTGTCTTATAAAATATAGACAGATCATCGACAATAAATGAATTTATAATTACCTTAGGTGTTTTTTGTTTTTCACAAACGACGAACGTACATAATATTTATAAAGGTGCTAGGTCAATACGCGCGCTTCGCGCGCGTCTGAGTCAAGTTTTCTGAATTCGCATGTATAATATTAAAAAAAAAATAAATTATTAATAATTTTTTTTGGTTGAATTATTTCAATTTTTATAATGACAAAGGCCATAGGACGATAAGTGTACTAATAAGACACGTTGATCCTGCAAGTTTCAGATCTTTATCTACTTTGGTTTTTCAATAAATCGAAACTAACAGAAAATCAGAAAATTTTTTTTTTCTCAAAAACGGCTTGAGCGATTTGAATGAAATTTGGTCACATCATATAGCTATATGAAGGCTATGATCGGAAAAAATAACAAGTTGAAATCTTTATAGTAACCGTTTGAAACAGGCGATTTTTCTCAAAATTATTTTTTTTTCTCTATGATAACGTTTTCGTACAATTTTGAAACTAATTTTTTTTGTCTTTTTCGATGTAGAATAACCTCTCGAATCCACAAATTGA